>JAASFQ010000319.1:0-28717 GCA_023333845.1 Globisporangium polare | reverse complement strand
CGAACCTGGACTCTAAGCTACTTGAGCTCGTGCTACAGATCAGCAGCGACCCACTCACTCTCGACAGCGACACCCAGCAGAGCCACCACCCGGACGCGTGCTACCCAGTCATTGCGATCTCATCCAGCGATGGCCACAGCGTTCGGCTGCACCTGCCGGCATACTCGTCCGTGGATGCCATGCGCAAGAAGCTCGTGCTGGCCATGACGACCCACTGCAGCTAGTGGCCAATAGACCTCTTCGTCCAGAGTCTCGTACGGATTCTTCTCGAGCTTTGCTTCTTCATTTAATGTGATACTATTCGATCGCTAAATACACTGTACACCCGTCCGCACTCTACCAGGACCACCCATTCATTCTCTAGACCCGGTTGTCCGTGCCCGAGTAGCTCGTGGGCTTCTGGTTGAGCACCTGGGTCTCGTCGCCAAAGTCCCGACCGCCAAGTGGCTTCCGCTGCTGGTGCTCAGGGCTGCTCTCCGAGGACGCGCCGGCGTCACGATACCGCGCGCGTAAGAGCTCCGAGTTGCTGCGTGGCGGGTCGTCGTCGTCCATCGAGAGCGCGCGCGACTTGGTGTTCGGCGCGCTCAGCGCCCAGCCGCTGTTGCGGTCCTCAAAGATGAGCAAAACGCTCAGCAGGAACGTAACAACGGCCATGCCCAGCAGCAACAGCATGTCGGCGTCGTAGCTGCCCGTCTTGTCGCGAAGGTACCCGATGATGATATTGCCCACGGACGCGCCGATGGCGTCCGTGATCTCGACGATCCCAAAGGCCGCGCCAAGGCTCTTGCGGCCCACGGACTTGGCCACGGCCGCGATGAGGATCGTGGGCGTGAACGAGAGGCAGATGGAGATGAGCACCATGGACACGACCGGGTCCGTCTCCGTGAAGATCATGAGCACGTAGGCGAGGATCGAGATGAGTGACGACGCGATGATGAGGAACATGCGTCCTCCGAACTGGTCGATGAAGAGCCCGATAAAGGGCGCAAAGACCACGCACGAGTGCGAGATGCTGCTCACGACGCCCGATTTCACGATCGAGTAGCCGTAGCGCTGGTACAGAAAGCTGCTGCTCACGTTCTGGAACAAGTGGAAGACGTTGATGAACATCACGTGCAGGATTGCGATCGTCCAGAACATGCGCGAGAACTGCTGCACGCTCTCGCACGACACCTCCTTGGCGTCTCCTCCAGTCACGTGGCGCAGTCTGGCCTTCGCGATCTTCTTGCGGCGCTTCTGGTCCGCGTACTCCTTGAGCCAGTAGAGCTCCGGGTCCAGCGGCTCGTCCGACTCGACGCGCTCCTTGACCACACGCTTGAGCAGCGACGTGTAGCGACACACGATCACGCCCACGACCACGGACACCAAGCAGATGAAGGCGCCGTACCAGAGCGCCTGCACGTAGCCGCCGAAGTGAAGAGCCACAGGCGCGACCGTAGCCTTGGCGAGCATCTTGGACACGTTCGTGACGGCCACGGCCACACCCATGGCGAACGTCAGCTCGCGGTTGCGGAACCAGTAGGCGATGAACACGCGCGCGCCGACGACGACGGAGCCCTCGCCCACGCCGAAGAAGACGCGGCCGAAGAGCGCGAGCCAGAAGAGCTTGAGCTCCATGCCAACCGCGAAGATCGCCTGCCCCACGCAGATCCACACGAGGAAGAAGATGATGGACTTGTGGCCGCTCTTGTCCAGCAGCCGCCCCCCAAAGAGAGGGATGAACATGTTTGGCACGGACACGGCCGAGATGAGCGCGCCGTACATCGTGTTCGTGATCGGGAACGTCGGGTCGTCCAGCATGAGCTGCTCAAGCGACGACATGCCGTTCTGTACGTGTACAAAGGTGGCATATAGCATATACAAATACGGTCAGCCACTCTTGCTATCAAGAAACGCATAGCAACATGTGACACATGATGCACTGTTCGTTTGCTTACCTTGACAAAGTGGCCGCCGAAGGGGATGCAGCTCATGAGCAGCAGCAGGTAGAAGCGGTGCGTGGTCGAGAGCGTGCTCCAGAACTGCCACGCGGGCGCCTGCTTGAGCGGCGTGCGCTGGCGCATGACGAGCGGCGCCTCGTGACCGTGCGCGCTGCTTCTGCTGCTGAAGAGCGGCGTGGCCTCGCTGGCGGACGCGCTCTTGCCGAACTGCGCTTGCTTCTCTTTGCTGGATGGCGCGATCATTTCCATTGTGGGATGCGAATGTACTGGTTCAACTGGAGGAAGTCGGGACGGATGTGGTCACGCGCGGCTTCGCGGACGTGCGGCTGCGGATCTGCGGACTGCAAGCGACGTGGCTGGCTGCAGACGAGAGAGAGACTGCGTCTCGCGAAGATCCTTTTCGTTTGTGCGGACCTCTCGTGAAGCTCTCTGCCGTGGGCGGATGGACGCTGGTGGCGGCAGCTGTGGATCTGACGCTCGGACAGTTTGACGCTCGTCGCCTCAAGCAAAAATAGCCGACTGACTGAAGAATGAGGGAGTCGCGCGCAGCGCAACTGACTTGGTTTGAGGCAGCGGACGGGCGAGCGGATCCGTGGCGGACGGGACAGAAAACGGGCGTGTGCTTGTTGTTGTGACCCACAGCGAGCAAGTTGCGAAATGGTCGTGGCCACCACGCACGCACCACAAGCACGATCTGCAATCGGCCGTGGCCTCCTCTTCTCTTCATGCTGGCCGCTCATGACGATGCGGCCATGGACCTCCAGCACCGACACCTCCTCATCTGGTCGTTACAGCGCGCTTCTCCCACACGGTTGAAGCTCAACAAGTCCTGTTGGTCCAGTCCGACCAAACTGGTCTTCACTTCCTTCTGTCCTCCTTCCGCGACGCGTGCCGGCGATCCAATCCCGGCGCGACTCGACTCGCCACGCTCTACGAGCCACTCATCAGGCTACACGTCCAACTGACGAAGTGAACACAGGACGCCGCCTGCAACAAGCAACTTTGCCTAGACATCCAATCAGCCTGGCGACGTGTGGGGCTCGCCAATCCCCGGAACACACGTCGGCTGGTGTGAGGTCCCGCCCTTGAGCCCGCGCGCACATGTGCTCCAGAGATTGGGGTTCGGGAGAAGAAGACCCAGAAGCGTTGTCAGCACAAGTCAGCCACGCAAGATGGTCTCGCTTGTGCTTGTTTCGTCCAAGTTGCGTGCCCTGTCGCATGCTCCAAACACAGCGCCGTCTCCAGTATCGAACGACAGCGCGATGAAGCAGACGGATCGTCTCTTGTCACATGTTTTCTGACCGTTTCGGGTCGTGCACCCATCCAATGGGCGGACCGACTCGTGTCGTTTGGGGCTTTATTGGCTGAAGACGCGTGCCTCGGCGCAATCAGCGCGCATATCGTCGCACGTTTTTCCGCCCAAGACAGAAAAGAGTGGGACAACAAATGGTGGACGCATCCATCCGTCCACTCTTCCGTCCACTCTCGTTTGCGAACCTCGCCTGATTTTAGCATTTGAGCTTCATTTCAGTAGGATAGAGTCGAACGGGTCGGTGGTCATCTCGGATCCATCAACGGTGTCACGCATCACGGCGCCATCGCATCGCAGCAAAAATGCTGGTGGTCCAGCCTCAGATGCCACGCGCTCGCGCACATTGTGCGGCGCCGTCGTCGTCGTCGTCGTCGGATGCACACAACAGCAAAAAGCCTGCTTGTTTGTTTGCGCGCTTTGGTGTGGTCTGATGTGTGCAAGCGTGCCAGCTGTGTGTGTGGAGCTGCTCTTCGTGTGCAGCAAGAAGTGTTGTTTGAAGCGAATCGAGCAAAAAGGATCATCGATTAGGTACTTTGGTAGCCTCTGCCGTCTCCTTCGGGCGAGAGTGCTGACAGTCTTCTGCCGAGCTGATCGCAGAGTTCTCGTCGCTCTTCGAGTTGCTTGCCCAGCTGTAGAGGACATGCGTCGCATGGTCCTCTCTGGATGTCGAGACCACGGAACACGCAGCTACCGCACATCCATCACCTGCGTGGGAATGAAGAGCTTCACGCCATCCCCTGCCTGTCTGACAGCCAGTTCTCAATACTCAATTAGAGCCACGGCATCCACCCGTGATAGGTACGTCCGAGCAGGTCGGGGGACGTTGCGAGCGCCAGGAGCTCCTCGGATTGCGCGAGCGGACTGAGCGCCACGCTCTGCCTGTCGCGACTCGAGTCACCTACCGAGTCGACGAGTGCGTGGAACTTTTTCAGCGTCCCGCCCAAGTGCGGATTCTGCGCGAGCTCTTCTTTCAGCAGCATGCGCGGCGAAAAGCCCTCGAGTTTGCGTCTCGCGATCGCGATCTTCACGTCCGGAAGCCATGCTGTTGCGGTCTTCTCGGCCTCAACAGAAGCGCTGCTCTTGGATCCGCGATCCTTGGACTTCGGCTTCCGCGTCGTCTCTTGTCCTTCGTCCACATCCATGGACGCGCCACTGTCGAGAGCTTCGTCATCGAGCGTTGCTTTATTGCTGTCGCTTGCGCTTGCAGAGGCAAAGATCTCTTTCTGGTGCGTCATCGTGGACTTTTGCCAGTCGAGCAGCGGCTCGTGCAGGAACACGTTCATGACGCTCTCGATCACCTGCTTCTTGTCGCGTAAAGCGCCAAAGACGGCCTGCATGTCCTGCGTGAGCAGGTTCGAGCCGTCGTACGGCTGGAAGACAAAGTCCATCTGACGCGTGTACCGGAACGGGATCAGCTCCGGGACGGGCAGCACGCTCGCGCCGGCGCCAAAGCTCACACCAAAGTCAATGCCGATGACCGCGCCAGTGCGCAAGTCGAGTAGAAAGTTGTCCAGGTGGCGATCTCCAATGCCCAAGATGTACGAACACGCGCTGAACACGGCGAGCGACTTGGCAAACTCGTCACGCACCGACAGGAACGACTCGAAGCTCGCGCTGATGTCAAACAGTTGGCGGCGCAGCAGGTCACCTGGGACCAATGCCTGGACGTTCTCAAAGCTCGCCTTCACGTCAGCACTTTGCGGTGCAATCACCTTGGCGCAGAAGCTCGCGCCACGCTGCTTCAGCAGAAACGTCTCGTAGCTCTTCGCTGCGGTTGTATTGAACAGCTGCAGCTTCTGCAGCTTGTTGCTCGCGAGATCCACACATCGGTCGTCTTTCTGCAGGCGATTCTCGATCATGCTCTTCAGCGTGGACGTGTCGTGCAGCCACTCGATGATACCGATCTCCTGAGTCATCGGGATCACCTTGTAGGTCTTCGTGACCAAGTTGCGGTCTCGACACCGCGGATCCGCGTGGAGGATCTGGTTCATCACGTCAAACAGCTGCTCAATGCGCTGGTCGAGACGCAAGTCTTCGCCGCCTTTCACCAGGAATGTGTAGTCCTTCTCGTCGCTGCAGTGCATCGTGATCTGCTTTGGAAGCTGCTTGGACGCAAGCACGCCGAGCATCGAGCTGAAGCTCAGGATCTGGACGTGGCTAGCAGGATCCGGCTTGCCCCAATCTGTAGCCATACAAAACACACACACACACACATTGTCAGTTGATTGTGGGATAACTGAACTCTTCATGGCCGCCATACTCAGCGTACATGTTCCGTATTGTCCTGGAAGCTCAAGACGAGACTTGGTGTGGTCGAACTCGTCGAGCCACTCGGCGAAATCCACGAGGCGCGACTTCATGTCCTTGGTGATGCCGTGTTTACCGGGCACAACCGAGAAGCTGTTCGCGATCCACTCTCTCGCGGCCGCCACAGACTTTGGCGTGATGGTTTTGCCATTCTTGCCGAGAATCTTCTCCATGTGCGGCTTGGTCTTCTTGGCCCATTCTCGATTGTACCTGCCGATCTGACCGCCCAGCAGTGTTTTCTCCAATGCAAAGCAGTCGCTCCAGAGGTTTTGAGCAAACCCGTCCGCCGTCGACTGCTTTGACTCATCCAGGTATCGCGCAATCTCACGCAGTCCTTCTTTCAACCGCAACTCTGGATGGTGAACCCTAATAGACAGCAAATCATAACCATCAGCTCAGCTCGCCTTAACAAGAGACAAGTCGAAGCGAACTCGACGTACAGTCTCAGCGCGTCCACGAATTTCTCCATCACCGGGTTCGCGACCAGAGCAGCGAGTCGGGTCAGGTCAGCCTTGAAGTTCGTCAGATTGCCAGCGCACGTGACCTTGAAGTCGTAGAACAGAGCGGCTGGGTACTCGCTCGCCATCTACAAGCAAAGAGAAATTGTTAGAACCAGCTCTTGCTTTCGATATGTACGATGACAAGACTAACACACCTTTTCTAGGATCCGGACGATAGTCGAGCTGATCGGGCCATTGAGAAGCGCCATGAGCTGCGCGGCCCAGCGCAAGCAGGTCCACATCGGCACTTTCTGGAGGAGCTCGGTCTCGAAAAACGCTACGACAGCAGGATATGGTGCGATCGCCTCACACAGCTGCGGTAGGTAATTGCTGCACTCCTGATCGCCCATCGCCATGCCTTCCAGCACGTTTTCCACCAACAGCCGCGTCAATGCTTCTCGCCCCACAAAAGCTTCCCAGTTTCCATTCCCAGCTTTGAACAGCAGCTCAACCAGGAATTCGACGAACGATAGTCGACACGATTTGAATACCGTTAGTGTCGGCTGGTCGATTTGAGCGACTGCATCTGAGGAGGAATGCGAAGTCGCAGTCTTGCAAGATCGCTTGAAGACGTCAATGGATCGAGTGAAGTACTCTTCTGCGGTCGACTGGTCGTGGTTCGTCGACAGATAGAACTGTGCAGCTTTCCCAAACGTTCTCGCCTCAAGCCCACCGATCGCGACGCGCTCACGAGCATCCGAGCTCTCCATAACCGTGAGAATGTCGTCGTTATCGAACATCCGTGCCGCTGCCTGGTAGTAGCGTGAGATCACCGTGAGTGACTCGGCTGAGAGCTCTAATGATTGTCCTCCGGAGTTGGGCGTCGCGTTTTGCGTCTTCTGGGTCTGACGCTCTGCCAGTTTGAGCACGTGGGACACGAACACATCGATCATCAGCGCGCTCACCTTCGGAAGCTGCTTCTTGTTGCACACCTCGCGGAACTCCTTCAGGTATTTCGACGCAAGCGCGAGGAAGTCGTTCGACACTGCTGCCTTTGCAAATTTCAGCATCACTTGCGCATCTTCGAGCAGCACCGCGTGCTTGGACGTATCCGACAAAATGCCTTCCTCTACGCCGTGCGTGTACACGAAATCGCCAACAATGCTCTGCACCATGTAGTACCGCGACCAGTTGTTCAGCGACTCGTAACCGTCAGAAGGGTGCGCGCTCGTCCACTTCTTGTTAAACGCCACGTATTCGTGCTCCAGATGCTCTTGTTGCGTCAACAACTCGCGTGACGTCTGAGTCAAAACCAGCAGTTCGTCAATCTGCACAACCGAAGAAAGCGACTGCATGAGCTCGAGTCGTGGCAGCGTCGCGACCGCACTGGTGCTCTGCCACTTGGTCAGGAACTTGGAATAGAAGTTTTCTACGAGCACGCGCACTCTGCTCACTTCGCCGAGCTCCAAGTACATCAAGCAGAGCTCAATGCAGTAGTTGGACGTCAGCAGATCCCACACGTGCTGCTCGGGAGTCGCAGCGTCGACGAAGGCTCGGATTTTCTCCTTCCTCTCCTCTTCGAGGTCATGATCGCCACGGCTTTTCTCGATTGCTCCTAAGTACGCGCGAGCGCAGTGTCCGAGTCCCTGTTCGAGGTACGGCGGATCCTGCTTCCAGATGAAACGCAGGTCTCCATTGCCTTCATTCTGAATCAACTCGAGCTCTAGCTTGTCCCATTGGTTGAGTCTTTCCAGGCACCCCATTCTCTCCCAGTAGCATCGCTGCGCTTCAAAGTGACTCGATAGCCGCTTCCCCTCGTCAAGGGTATCGTTCATCGCGTCGAGCACGCTCTCTGCTTTCTTGTAGGAAGCGATCGCTAACGGGAGGTCGCCAGAGATACGCGCCTGGAGAGCGATCTTTGATTCATCAACCGTACAGCAGCTCGACGCAAGCGCAATCAGTAAGTTGCTCTTCTGAACTGTCGCCAGCACCTTGTAGAGTTGATCTCGGTACTCCGTCACAATCTCGAACGCATCTGGTGCGAGCCGTTGCTTCGATTCTTGCGTGCTTGTGTGCAGGTAGAAGTTGAGCAACTCTTCCATAACCAGCTCGCCCGAATGGTAGTTTCCGCTTGCGAGCGCTGATCCGCCAATGTAGCTCGCTGGGATCGCAAGATGCTTGATGAAGCTCGGATTCGCAGTGATCGTCGTGAAGTACGCCAGGTGCACGCATCCGATGAAGCTCGGCGACAATTTCGAGTGCGACAGCGCCAGTTGCATCCGCTCAGTGAGCGTCTCCGCTAAACCAGCCTTCTTGAAGCCAGCGGTGAGCACAATCGATGAGAACAAGTCGGCGAAGACCAAGTTGGACGTCGGTGCGTGGTTCTCGCAGAGCAGCATGATTGGCTCGATGATGTCGCGAAGCTTGATCTGGATATCTGGGAACTCTCCCATCCTGTACTTCCTCTTAATAGACACCTGCTGCTTTCGAGACGTCCGCTGACGATTTGCGACGGCTTGTTGATGCTTTCTCAAAAGCGCGTATTGCTGCTGGAAGAAGTTCTTGTCCGATTTCGCTCGGCTATTGGTCGGCGTGTTGTTCGATCTCTGTTGTTTCACAAAGCGCCGGGGCTGCTTCTTTCCCCCAAGATCTGAGCCACCCATCGACTGGGAAAACTGCGAGAAGCCAACTTGCGAGCCTGGCATTTACAACAAACACACGGCAGGCTTTAGCTCAAGGTTCACGAATGGCATGAAGATCAGTTCTGAACTCACCTAGGGTCGCTGAGATCAGCTGAGAATGGTGGATGCTGCCTTCAGTGAGCGGATTCTGGGTCGCTGTCGCCAGGAAAGTCTGCGAGAGACTGCCTGTGTCGTTCAGACTCGACATCTTTGCGGCGAATGTGTCGCTCTCCACTGAGAACATCGGCGCCATCGTCTGAGTCTTCCCCTCCCAGGCCACGTCAATCTCCGTGTCGTGGAACTCGGACTTGGTCAGTGGGCTTGAAAACAAGGGTGCGTCGTAGTGCGCGGTGCCTTTTGTCATCATAACCAGCAAGTTCGTCGCATAGAATACCCACTTGTCCGCCAGCTCGGGAGAGTGAAGAGAGTCAAAAAGCTCGACGAGGCGCTGACTGGAAGAAGATGGGATCAGGTCTGACTCGTTCCAGAACGCAAAGAGCTCTTCTCGAATCCCAGGATCGCTGTCAGACAGCCCTCCAAGCAAGATTCGCCTCAAGTAATCCTTCAGGCTTGAACTGAGCACCGCATTCCGAAAGAACCTCATCGCCATGGAGTACATGAGCCTCCGACAGGCAGCATCTGCGTGGGTTCCGAAGTGAGTCAGAAGCCCGATGCCGCCATCCGAGCTGCTCTTGATAAGCAGCTCGAGCTCCGATCTCCCCAAAGCATCTGAGATGCTATCCATCACACGCAACGCGGCGTATTGAACTCCAGCGTCGCGATGGTTGATGAACCGATTCACAACCGGCTGGATGCTTGGGAATATAAGCTTAGTCACACCTCCGTTCTTCGATGCGTTCTCCAGCGACTCGCTTGCGAGACGAGACCATGCGTCGATGGAGATCACCTTGGGCAAGACGGAGCACAGCCGTTGGAGCATCATCGGGTCGATGATCTTCGGCTGATGGAGCGACACATTCCGCAGCAGTGCAAAGAAGCGTCCGAAGTCTTCGCTGTTGTACGCTTTCACGATTTCTTCTGCGAGCGCTCGCGCAAAAGTATTTGACTTCGACTGGAAATGGTGCAGACAGAGCCCACCCACTTCTGCTGCCACGGTGTAGACTGTCACGCGCTTGTGCTGGAGTGCCAGTAGAATCCCATCGGTGATGCTTCTGCCAAAGACTGACGGCGTCTCTGCCTGGATCTCGTCAAGCGCACCAGCCTCCAGCATCGCACTCAAAAGCTGCAGCGCAGTCACACACTCAGCGGCTTCTAGACGGGAATCCGGCTCGTTGCTGAATAGGAACCTCTCGATTGTCGACACGTCGATCGTCACCGAATCCTTCCACAGGAAGATGAGTTGCGTAACCAGCGAGATGTTGTCCTGCATGATCATGTTGACAGTGTGTGGCGAGAGTTCGATCAGCTTCGCAAGGAAACGTGACATTGTTCCTGCCTTCAGCGATGATGGCGACACGTCTTTCCACTCTCCCAGAACCAGGTTGCAGCAGTCGCGCAGCAAGTAGTTGAACTCGACTTCCTTTCCATACGAGACCGAGCTCGTCACCTCCATCACCGTCTCGATGATCTTCTCAAGCCACGCCGGTGCGTACAAAGTGAACAACTCAGGCACATTCAGCACCATCTTCACCAGGAAGAGCCGAATATTGAGCTCGGTAAGCGAATTTGCCACGACGTTGAAGATCTTTTGCATCCAGCTCGGCATGTTCTTGCTATCCCAGTTCGCACCAAATTCGTCCTTCATGAGCATCATCACGCGCAGCAGCGGGATCATGCTTGGGTGGTCGTTGATGGCATCCAGCTCGATCTCCAAATTCCGGTACAGCAGTCCGTGTGTTGCGAGGTGCTGCTCGGTAAATGACTGGGTCGTGAGCGACTCAAGCGACGCAGTTTGACTCAAACTGCTCCCCGTGAAGAACTGTAGAGCTGACGACGCATCACGACTCAACTTCCCGTGCCTTGGTCTCGAAGACACATCCTGCGTCTGCTGCTGCACTTTCAGCGTCGACGCAGAGAGAGATGAGAGCGGGATCTTCACGAACTGACCCGTTTCGGCGCGCAGCTCGTACTCTTGAGCGATGTCGATGATATTGATCCACAGGGCTTCTTGAAACAGGATCTGGTCGAAAAACTTCTCCTGCTTCTGGGTTTTCGAAACCGCGGTCAGCAAGCAGTTGTACGCCTCGCAGCACGCAAAGCGGATCGTGTCGTTGACGTCGCCGAACGCTTTCGTGACCATCTTGCTCGCACACTTGCAGATCAGCATCGTGAACTCGCGACCTTTTCCATTTGAGTGGCCCAGAAATGCTGCGTTGATCTCGTTTCGGATGAACTCGGGATCGGCAAGACGGAACAGCAATTCCACGAGTGCGAATGACACAGCTGCGCTGAAAAAGCTCCCCGCTGAACTGATCTCTGCCGAGTTCGCGATGAGTGTCGAGAGCTTGCTGATCATCACCACCTTGGACGATGATGACTCGGTATCCGACAAGAAGAAGGTCTTCATGACATCCGAGTTTTGTAGCTCCATCAGCGGAGTGAACACGCTCTCGAGGAGAGTCTTGCGAATGACGACGTCCACCGACGTGTCGAGCAGAAGCTCAGTGAGCTCCAGGAGATCCGAGGCTTCGCTTCGGGTGTTTCTCGCTCCACTTGTGATGGTACCCCCGGGGCTTGCTAGTTTCTCAGCAAAGCTCGCCAAGCTACGTGACAAATCATGCGCGAGCAAGTGCTTCGGCCCTTCTCGTAGACTCGAGTAGAGAAGTTGCAGGAACTTGACGCAGCGGCTTTCTTCGATGATCAAGAGCAGCTGACGGAACAGCAAGCTGTACACGTCGTACTCCTTCGTGCCGTACTTGACGTCGGTCGAGACAATCGGGAATTCTTCTGCCATGAACCGTCCAAGCGTATCGATAAGCAGCTGCGTGTTGTTGCCTTCGTCGACAGCAGCAACACTGGCGCTTCGGTTGAACTGGGCGAGAACATTTAGCGTGTCTGCCTTCACCAAGTAGCTTGTGTCCCGACGGTTGAGGAGCTTCACGATCACATCCCGAATATCAGGGAGAGGACCGATGCGCAGGATCTCTTGGAGTGCCTTCGAGCATCCACCGTAGATCTCGACAACGTGCAGGAGGACTTGCAACGCCGAGCGCTGGTGCTGCAAGTCGGAGTCGCTAGGCTGCACGCTCTGCACAAATCGCTTGGCTTTTGGTAGCAGCAATTCGGTAAACTCGTCCCACTCAGATGACTCGGGTCGGAAAATCTGCAGCCCTGCCACCGCACCCAGTACATCTGCCAGCAGAGTGAGTACTTGAGAGTCGTCCAGTGCCGTTTCAATGAGGTGGCCGGAGCTTTCTTTCCAGATTCCTTTCAGCGGCAGACACGCCACAATGTCGTTGTAGATTGCTGCGAACTGCTTTCTGGATTCTGGTTGCTGGAATGCAGCAGCAATGTTCCATCCACACAGCAAGGCAGCCTAGAAAACACACGAACACAAAAGAATGAATATCACAGTTTTGGCAGTCGACGCGCGCATTACAGAACAGAACGTACTTTGATCGCAAGCAGAGCGACGCGGTCACGATGTGCCGGAGCCGAAATGACGTGGAACGTCTTGAACGCTGAATCAGCGAAGATCTGGCGATACTTTTCCGAGCGCTTCTGGTCCAGAATGCTGGCCTCAAGCAGCTGCAAAGACAATTTCAATCGATAGCATGTCAGTCCCCACAGCAACAAGAAAACAAACAAGCCAAAGAGCATCGACGGACAGCATCCCCTCACCTGAATCAAGAACGCGCTTGCTGACTTTACAGCAGTCGACGCTTGTTTGCTGTCGGTCGAATCTTGCGGTTGGTCAAGCAACCGCACCATCGGATCCAAGAAGTCCAGCGCGGTGCTGCGTAGCTCATCTGCAAACGAGCCACCCGCGGACATCACCACGTAGCAAAAAGCCGTCACGTCTTTCGTATGTGAAGAATTCGCGGTCCACTCCGAATGGTCGTTTTCGGCCAGGAACCGGACGATTTTTCGCATGAACCGATCGCGAAATTCGCGCGCTGTTGTATCGACAAGCCAGGACAGCGACTGGGACTTGGAGCTGAATGCTGGAGCAATCAGACGGCACAGTGACACCAGAGCTGCACCATACGCCTTAAGCATGTTCTTGTGTCGTAAGTACTCCGTCGTCCCAGATGGCGCCACACCTCGAGTAGGATACTCGAAGTTCAGGAAGTTGCTGATCGCCCAGGCGAATGTGTGCTGTTCTTGGCCACTAGAGATGTCGTCGTTACTTGAATCGTTCTTCCGCTTCAATACACCCTTGCTTGAAGAATTAGTCGGGATGGAGAGGATCGCACCAACCTCATCGCCCAACAGCATGATGCACCACGAGTAGGCTTCAGCAGACGCAGCAAACTGTTCCATCCAGTTAATGGCTTCAGCAGGTCTCTCGGCTGGGTTCGAAACGCGAGCCAAAGAGTCCATCGGAGCGAGGATGCTCGCGATGTTCGCGCCTTGCGCTGAGTAGTTGAGCATCCATTTCTTGCACCCTGCACCGCTGACCAAAGAGGCAAACGAGAGGAAAAGCTTCTGGCACATTTCACGAAACGCGCGCTCTCGTTTCATCGCTTGACTGAAGAGCCACTCGACCATGTTTTCGAGACACGTGTCTGGCGACGAGTCTGATTGACCAGCTGCTGCCTTTTTCTTGAGAAACAAGTGAGGGAACCTGGAGATCGCTCTCTCCAGCTTGGAAATGGCTCGCTGAATGATCCCTCTCGCGATCTCCATACCGCCTCGTCCGCTCTGGTCGTCTCGGTCGCAAAGTCGAAGTGAGAAGAGGAAGGTCTTGACGCACCGAAGCGCAAATGCGCTGATGATATCGCTGTTGTCTTGATTCAGGGACCGCATGACGTGGTTGATCGCTGTTGCTGCGCCAATTCGCTGGATCGAGCTCGGATGCTGACAGAGCGAAAAGAGCCGCTCAAAGATGACCTCCGCCTTCGCAATACCGCGATTCGCCTTCGCTTCATGCTCGATCGATGAGCTAAGCATTACAGCGAGCGCCTTCCCGGAGATTTCTCGAACAGCACTGTTTCCAGCCTGCGATAATCCGGCCATCAACTCGTCGAGGATCATGGAGAACTCGAACGGATACACCTCGCTCGAACTGCAAAGCCACCGAATCACTTGGAAGAGCAGAGGCTCAAAGAGCGCTCGGCACACCTTCTCAGGATCGGTCGCCAGCACGAGAACGGTCGGAAACGCCTTTTTCCATATCTGGTAAAACACGGACTTGCTCTCGCTCAAGTGCGGGTGCGTCGCCGTTTTGCCGCATAGGAAGCACATCAGCGCGTGGTATGTCTCGCACGCACCAATCTTGATCCGACGGTTGGTGCTGTTCACTGCCACGTCTCCGACTTGAGCCATGATCTTGTCCAGCGCCAACGAAATCGACGCGTCGCCCAATTCTACAGCCAGCTGAAACTGAGGGACGGCATAGCGGCCTGCAGTTGATTCGCCTTCACCCGAAGAACTGCCCAGTTTGCTGATCAGTACTGAGCCCACTCCACTGGCGTTTCCAAGAAGCACCAAAATGCGGCGCTGCAGCTTCCCAAACTCTGTAACCCCCTCTTCCTCTGATGTCGCCACAGCGTTCGTCGAAGAAGTGACCGCACTCGATGGTTGCTGCTCGGTATCTTCGTCAAATCGGCTCAAATACGGCGATAGCAATGGGATAATAGCTGGTAGTGCGGTTTCCAGCTGATCAGGGCAAATCTTCATCCATCGCTCGAGCGCCGAGACTCCGATTTCAGCTGCTGGGAGATATGACTTGCCAATCGCCAACGTTGACAGCAATGCTGGAACTACTGCATCCACGCTGATCAGCGACAACGGTGTCGATAGAACAAACTCAGCAGACGCGACGAGTAGCTCATCTTTGTAGAACCGCAGCTGCCCGCAGACTTTCCGGACGAAGATGGAGTACTCCTCCCGAAGACCAATGACATCATCAGTGAGGAGTTGTTGTCGTTGGCTGTTTGAGTCAGCGCTGAAGTACTCCAGTCTATCAGCAACTCGGCCAACAACCGTTCCAATGTGATAGAAGCTCGAAACCAGTGGAAGCTGCTCAGATCGCCGAACTGTGAACTGGATCAGCGTCGAGACCTAAGTGTAAGAAAGGAGAAACAGCGTCATCAATGCAACATCGAAACCGTAGGAAAAGAGAGATGTATATCTGTGCACAAATGGCTACTTACCCACGGTGCCATCGATTCACGAGACAGTTTCGGCACGATTCTCTTGAAAAACTCGGTCAGGTTCAGCATGATCGTGTGATCTCGAGGGACGCAAGGCTGAAACAAAGGGACATCGCAGAAATTTGAGTAACAATGCAGCAGGTAGCAACTGAAGACTGGCCGACTTCCCACTCACCTTGTATCCGCCAAAGTCCTTTGCAGTGCTCAACACTTCCGAATCGTAGCTGTAAGTGAGATCCAGGTGGCTGACAACCCGAAGAACACACTTGATCAACGAGTCGAGAAGCTCCTGCTTCAGCGCTGGCGTCCATCTTGGCTTTCCTGATTGAATTGCTGACGACTCTTGACGGTTCGATACAGTCACGCCAGGGGTTCGAAGCAGCCCAATCCAGAACTCTTCGTAGTCGTACACCAGTCTTGTCTCAATGTCGCCAGTTTCTGGATGGTACAGAGTTATCTACTCCAACGGAGGACAGAAAATAGGAAACAAGTGGAAGATGAGAAACCGGTTCAGCGTTTTTTTCTGCTTGTACAAGACTCGCGCACCTTGTCGTCCGAATCGATGGTGTTGGAGATCGTCAGCAGCAACGTGTGGTACACAAAGCAATCCGCCAGGAGCTTGAACACAGTACGCTTCGACACCGCCTCGAAGATCCTCAAAATCGATTTGTAGATGTACTGCTTCGTCTTCCACACACACCGAGGATACGCCGCCATGACATGGCACAGGAAATCACCGATGAAATTCACATACCCATCCTTCAGCGGCTTCGATTCGTTCTGTCATCAACGCGACGGGCATAAACACAAAATATCAGCCAACAATGTATGCAAGCAGTCTCAACTCATCGCCTAGCTATAAGCATACCTGCCCGACAAAGTATCCGATGCATTCGAGATACTGGGAAACGGTCGACCACTTCATCGCTGTCGTCTTTTCGTCCAGCGCAAGCAAATTCTCGCCGTAGTTTGTCAGCTTCTCGTCAATCTTTGCGAATCCTGAGTCCCCAAGAAAAACTTGGACACAGCCTGCAAGCTTTCCAAGGCACTGCATCGTGAAGCCCATGGTCACGCTGGATGCGTCTGGATTGTTCAGGACCGGCAAGATCTCCTTGATTACTCGATTGAAGGCTTTCTTGTTGGCGTCGTTCTTGTTTTCAGCCATCGACTCGCACACGATGCTCAAAATGCCGTCGGAGCTCGCAAACGAGTGCTCTTTGATCTGCGGTTATCAAGGACAAAAACATCAACACAAGTTTGACGACGCTTCACAAAACAATGATGGCGAATGGACTCACAGTCTTGTTTTCGCTCGTGCAGCAGAACTTCATGTACGAGAACCACAAGTTGCCATCGGAACCGATTTCTTCACGGAACTTCTCACAGTTTTCCGTGAGAAACAGGAGCGCTGACTTTGTCACTTGGTATCGCGAGAGCTGTCCGCCCACCGTCGTAGCGAGCACCGTGTTCAAGTATCTACATGTGCAGAGACATACGCATAATGAGTTTCGCACATGCAATTGCAGGGTTTCCCAGTTGTATGTCTTGCTGCTACGTACGAGTACACTTTCTGACGCTTGTCTGGGTGCTTTTGGTACCGATCGGGTTCAAAAGCCAGGAGGCGACCGAGCGTGAACAGCAGCCCTTTCACGACGAGCATCTCGGGAGCGTTCGTGTTAAACTGCCTGTCGAGCGCGTCCTCCATCCAGTCGACCAGCTGCGGATACGACGGCTCAACGTCGTCTCGGAACCTCTTTGCAAGGTGCCCAATCGCTTCAATCGTCAAGCCCTGGAGCGCCGCGACAGTCAGGGGATAAATGGCACGCAACAGCCAACAAGCAGCAAGAAAGTGTGCGTGTGCTTACCTTGGTCGTCTGCGTGAGTCTTGCGAACTTGAGGTCGTAGAACAGCTTGTCGATGTACGGACCTGGCTGGATGTCCTCGTTCGAAATGAGCCCTCCGCCATATTTTAGCGCGCTGATCACCACCTGCCAGAATGGAACAGGAGGACACATTCAAGTATGAGTACACATAAAGACAAACAGCAGTACAGCAAAGCAACTGAGCGCTCTGCGAGCCCACACAGCATGTCGCCACGTACCGCAAACGCTTCGGCGCGCACTTTGTTGGACGCGTCGACGCGCGCCATCAACAGACACTTCGTCACGAGCGGGACCACCTGCTTCTTCAAGAGCGCCGCGTTAGCACCGTACAGTTTCAAAAACACCGCGAGCATCTCGAGCACTTTCTCCCTCGCGTGGCCAATCTCCTTCTTGCGCATGTCGTCGCCCATGTGCGCGCTCGCGTCCAAAAAGGCGGCGAGGCTGGGCGGGTCCGCGCTCTGGAAGAGCAGCAGCGTGCACTGCTGTGCGGCGGCGCGCGACTGCACCATGGCGCTCGTGACCGCGCTCTGCAGGTGCTCGAGCGTCTCGTCGATGCTCTCGACCGCATGCTGCAGCTCCAGGAACGCCGCCAGGTCCTTCAGGCGCTCGCGGATGCGCTCCGTCATGCTGATGTCGGATATCAGCAAATGCGGTTTGGAGACTTCAACTGTGTGGGCGGGAAAAATGCTGCACTTGTTTTCCAAAGCAAAGTACATTTCCATCAGCCTCGGAGAGAGAAAAGAAGCTGCATTTGGTTCATTGCCATATTTATTATAAAACACATTGTCATGGTCTCCGCAATTGTGAGTGCTGGTCTCGCTTCTTTCGTGAGTGCTGGTCACACATCCTGCTCCATTCTTGTGTGGGCCACAAACGGAGCAGCAGCAACGAGCTGGTCATTCACGGATTCGCACACACACACACACACACACACTGCAGCAGCGACGCGAGTGCAATGGGGAAGAAGCCGACGACAGCAAGCGCCACCGAGCGCGCATATGGCCGCATCACGCTCAGCGACCTCACGGACGCGCGCGTGGCGCAGTGGAGCGTGCGCGCGGTCGCGGGAGAGCACCGCCAGTTCACGCGCGCGGCGCCTGTCACGGAGCTCGCGGTGGCTGACGCGGCCGCCGTCGCACGACTCGCAGTACAGACGATCCACGACGGCACGCAGAAGCTCATTGGGCTACGCTGCGGCACGTGCGAGATCGCGGCCTTCGATGCGCTGCAGGGCCAGCACGCACACTTCAAGAGCGACTGGCATTGTCTGAATCTGAAGCGCAAAGGCAAGGGGCTCGCGATCTTCGCCAGCGAAGAAGACGCACTCGAGTACCTGGAGAACAGCAAGGCGAACAAGAAGAAGAGTGGTGGTAGCAGCGAGCAGAAGGAAAGTGGTGACGGATACGCGTCCTCTTCGTCGTCGGCGTCCTCGTCGGGGGCATCGGATGTTGGCGACGTCGATGACGTGTACACGACGGCGGAGCCCGTGGTCGAGTACTCGGACGGCAAGAGCGTCTTCAAGGTCTACAAGAACATCCTCCCGCGCTTCGACGACGAAAGCTTCGACCCGTACACGTCGCTGGACGAAATCCGCGCGTCCAAGTTCAAATGGGCGGTCTTCCTGCTACGCAGCGGTCGCTTCGCCGGTGCGATCTTTGAGAAAGAGAAGGCGGTTTGCCACAAGACGTTCCAGCGCTACACTGTGCGACGAAAGCAGGGCGGCAGCCAGTCGGCGAACGATGCGTCCGGAGGGAAAGCCAAGTCCGCTGGTGCGACGCTGCGACGATACAACGAGGCTGCACTGAAACAAGACGTCGCGGATCTGCTCGTGCAGTGGAAGGACCTGCTTCAGTCCACCGACCTGATCTTTATCTCGAGCGGCAAGACGGACCGCACGAGCTTCTTTGGAGGTAAGACTCCGGTGCTGCAGCCGGATGACAAGCGCCTGCGACGTATCCCGTTCGCGACGTTCCGCCCGACGTTCGAAGAGCTCTGCCGTGTGCGCTCGGACCTCAGCAGCGTGCGCTTCTCGCCACTGCCAGCTGAGCCCTCGCCTTCTTCTTCCGACAACAAGGCCAAGAAGGCAAAGAAGCAAAGCGATCAGGGTGGTAAAATGGGCGACCAACTCGCTGCTGTGGTAGAAGAAGTGGAAGCAGAGGAGCCAGAGGTGTTCCCGCCAGTCATCGAGCTGGTGCTGGACGGAGAGCTCAGCAAGCTCAAGGAGCTGGACCTCACGCCGGTCGAGGGCGACACAAGTACGGGCGTCAACGCGCTCGACTCGAACTTTATGACTGCGCTGCACCACGCCGCAGCCAAGGACTCGGTGGCCATGGTGGGCTACTTGCTGGAGAGCGGCGCGAACCCGTCGCTGCTGGACCTGCGCAGCCGGCCGCCGTACTTCCTGTGCTCCACGAAGGAGACGCGCAACGCGTTCCGTCGGTTCCTGGCCGACCACCCGAACGCGTGGGACTACGCGGCGTCGCAGATCCCCACGGCGCTCACGTCGGAGATGGAGCAGAAGAAGAAGGAGAAGGAGGCTGAGAAGCGCCGCCGCGCGAAAGAACGCAAGAAGCAGCAGAAGAAGGACGCGAACGAGGCGCAGGAGCAAGAACTCGCGCGCAAGGAGGAGGAAGAACGCCAGGCTGCGCTGGGGAAAGCCTGCGATATGTGTGGCAAGTACGCTGGCAAGACGCCCTTCCTGCGGCTCGAGTACAAGTATTGCTCGACGGACTGCGTGAACGCGCACAAGCGCAAGCTCATGAGCGAGGCCGCGCTGCGCCGCTTTGGCAACTAATCGTAATATTACTCCAGGTAATAGAATCCTTGAAGAATATGGTGCTCTTACACACACCCTCTCACGCACTTTTCCACCACACGACCCAGCGGGACGAGCGCGGCACGCGTGAGTTTAGTCTACCGTCTACGAGCTCACACGTCGTGCAGGGTCTCTGTCGTGCTCATGTAGAGGATGTTCAGCGCCGCGTTGACGTCGCGATTCAGCGTCTTGCGGATGTATGTCGCTGGTGAAAGAGAAGTGCCGCACTCCGTGAATCGCCATGCCCCCGCCCTCGCCGTACATGGGGACCACCTTGTCGCGACAGGGGTTGCACAGCTTGTTGTCCTCGTTGACGCCGTACGTCTCCACTCCGCGCCTGTCTATAGCGGGAGAAGGCGTGGTCGCCGTCCTCGTCCAGCCACGCGCAGCTGACGACGTCGATGCGCCGGGATCGACGCGCTTGCCGGCGAAGTTGACGTCAGGAGACGGTGTCGCGCCCCTCGCTGTCACCGCCTCCGCCTTGCTGGTCTTTCCGCCAGAAGCGACAACCTCTCGCACGAACCAAGCTCGTGCTCACACAAGAAACGTATAAAGAAACAAGTGGCCCCCTTTATAACCGTTCCGCGTCCTTTCGAGTGCCAACGTGGTGCTCTTGCCAAGCATTGCAAGGACAAGACGAGTCTCAGCAGAACACATCAGGCAATAAACAGAGAGCCACACACCTATACTGGAATGGACCTGCCGCTGGACGACGAGACGCTGCAGCGGCTGTACGCGTGGATCGACGAGATCCCGCTCTCGCGACCCAAGAAGAGCATCGCGCGCGACTTCAGCGACGGGATCCTCACGGCCGAGGTCGTGGCGTTCTACTTCCCCAAGGTCGTGCAGATGCACAACTACAGCCCGGCGAACTCGGCCAAGCAGAAGCTCTACAACTGGAACACGCTCAACCGTACGGCTTCTGTGTACTTGGAGATTGGTTAGCTTGTGAGGCTTTGGTTCTGACACACTGCTATGATAGGCAAAGTGCTCAAGAGGCTCCACATCTTCCTCTCCAAGGACGACATCGACGACCTCGTGCAGTGCCGCCCCGGGGCCGTCGAGCACCTGCTCGTCAAGCTCCAGCTCAAGGCTCGTACCGCCACTATCTGGCTCGCTTATTCTCTTTGGGTCTCGTCTAACTACTGTAATTCAATGGGCGGTCTGTGCAGATCGCGAGCTATCGGGAGAAGCGGCCGCTGTCTGCGAGCTCGAGACGACCGCTCGACAACAACAACGAGCTGTACCTGACCAACGCTCATAGCCCCAATGTTAACGGTGGTTGCGGCATCAGCTCAGTGGCCGGTACTCCAGGTGGTGGCCCAATGTCTTCCGTGCGGAGTCCTGTTGCCTTTGACAAAGTCGCCGAGATCCGCGAGCCGGTGTCGCAGATGAAAGAGCTCTCTGCTGTTGACGAGCGAGGCGGCAGCGGGGGAGACGCTGAAGTAGCGCCGAGTCCTCACAACTTCCCCGGATACAGCGCCGAGCACCATGCTAGCAGCAGTGCTAACAAGGCGTATGCGACCGAGTCGGTCGCATCTTTTGACGCGCGGTCCGAGATCCTCGAGCGAGACAACACGATCGCGGAGCAGCGCGAGACTATCCAGGTAGGAATAAAGGAGTGCAGCCCTTGTCAGCACGTCGCTATGTGGCTGATTTGCTGGTGTGTGTGTGTGTGGCTGGTGCAGATTCTGGAGATGAAAGTGCAGAAGCTCGAGCAGCTCGTGCGCCTGAAGGACGGCAAAATCCAGACGCTCGTGGCGAAGCTGCGCTCTCAGAAGCCGCAATCCTGAGTCAGTATTCGAAGTACATACTTCGAAAGGAGTCGCACGACGGATGGAGTGGACTCGACTTTCCAGCAACCAAGGAGAGTCGCGTCAGTGAAGTGAAGAAATAGCAAGGAAGGCTCTATCTCATCTTAAACTCTCTCTTGGGCAACTGAGAGCGACAAGATGCAACACAACCCAAGCTTTGACGATTCTTCTTATTTTCACAATACGAAGCAATGCGACCAGCAAGTCCGTCCACACGTTATCTTCTATGTCTACCCCCAGAAGCGCATGACGTCCTCGGGCGACTCGGCGGGCTTGAGCAGGTCGATCGAGATGTCGTCGCCGATGCTCCGGTAGCCGTAGACCGCGGGCGCCGGGCGGCTGCAGTGGCGGCTGAAGAGCGAGATCGTGTTCGAGCCCGAGTCGTGGATCACCACGAAATCCCCGCGCGCGATGGTCGGCAGCGCCACGTGGCGTCCGATGACGTCGCCGCCAAAGCAGAGCGGGCCGGCGATGTTCTGCGTCACGATGGGCGCGTTCGACTCGACGCCGTTCGCACTGTGCAATCGAGACAAGCACACAATACAACATGGGTAACACAAAACACAAGTCAGTGACTGAGTGTTGGCTGCGCAAAGATGGCAACACAAAGAAAGCACAGTGAGTCAGCATGTCATAGGCGGACAACGTACTTGTACACGGAGAGTCGATGCGGGAAGAGCGCTGGCACGTAGCACGTGCGCAGGAAGAGGTCCGAGCCAGCGTGGATGATAGCCGTCTGGCTCAGCTGCTGCTGCTGTTGCGTCTGGTGGCAGGCGTCCACCTCGTGCTGCTTGACGTACTCCACCTCGCTGATCGTCCAGCCGGTCTTGGAGCTCACGCTGCGACCGAACTCCGTGAGGATCGTGCGCCCGTTGCGCTCAAACAAGTGTGGCGCGCACGTGCGCAGCACGTCCACGTACTCGGCGAACGTGGGCGCGACGTCGTCGCTCTCGTAATTGGACGGCAGCCCGCCGCCGATGTTGAGCACCTTGACACGACACACACCCGCGGCGGCGTCGATCTCATTCGCGAGGTCACTGATGATCGCGGCACCACGTGCGAGCATCTCGAGCGTGCAGCCCTGCGAGCCTACGTGGCAGTGCAAGCCCGTCATCCATGGGTTCTCCCGGAAGAAGTCGATGATCTTGGTACGGTTCGCAGCCGTGAGTGGGACACCAAACTTGGAGTGCACAGTGGACACACTGAGCACTTCGTTGCTGCCAGCGCCAAGCAGCGGGTTCACACGCAGCCCGATGCGTGGCAGGTGGCCTGCAAAGCGTGGCGTGCACTCTGGGAAGTTGGACTGGAAGAGCTCCTCGGCGTGCTCGCGGATGATCTGGAGCTCGTCAAAGTTGTCGGCGTTCACTTCGACGCCGGCGTTGATCGCGAACGCGATGTCCCGGCGGGTCTTGCAGGGCGAGTCAAAGACGATCTTGGCCGGCGCGCACCCGAGCCGCAGCGCGTGCTGCACCTCGATGATCGACGCGCACTCGAGCCCCACGTCGTTCTCGATCGCGCGCTTGATGAAGAACGCCAGCGGGCACGACTTCATGGCGAAACGGTGCTCAAAGTGCGACGGGAACGACGTGAGCAGTGCCTGGAAGGCCATGTCGATCGCGTCCAGGTCGTAGACCACGGCCAGCTTGCTCGAGTCGTCGCGCTCTTGCAGGTGCTGGTGCTGCTGCTGGGCGGCGTGCACCTGCGACAATGAGCCTACAACGCCATCCTCGCACATCTTGCGCACGACGCGCGCGATGTGCGTCTTCTTGACGCTGAAGTTCCAGTCCGAGAGCGGCTTGGGCAGCTCGAGCAGCGGCGCCACGACGCGCTCTTCGATGTACTCCTGGCGGAGCAGCTCCCAGTTGCGCAGGATGAGCGCGATCTTGTGCAGCACGACCTCGTCCTCCTTCACGAGCTCGTCCACAACCGCGCGCATGCCTTCGCGTAGACCGCGGTAGTACACGACGTTGACCATGTCGGCGCCCAATGCGATGCGCAGCACGGCGCCATGCTGCTTGCCGAGCTGCACGGGCTGGCCCAGCAAGCATTTGCTCTTGGCGACCGCGTCGTCGGGCAGCACGTGCGAGAGGTCCTTGGAGAGCAGCGTGTGCAGGTCGCGCATGCGCGCGGCGTCCAGGTGCTCGCCACGGCGCTCGTCGAAGACCTTGAATGACACGATGCTGTCCATGGGGGCGATGCTTGTGAGACTGAGCCCAACGCTAGCATTAGGGCTAGTCGAGCCTGCTGAGCTGCTCGTGGGGCTGGAGCTCTTCGAGTGGTGACCACCACTCGTCGTCCCACTGTTCCTCCTTGAACCTGTGACAGCGACATCACGCGACAAAACCGATGACACGCTCGCACGCTGGCCGCTGATTGGTGCATCTTCCAGCACTTCAATTAGAGCGCCCCATGCTCCGGAGCTCCGGAGCTGCTGCTTGCTCTTCGAGACGTAGAGCGCGCAGATGTCGTCGACGCAGTGCTCCGGGATGCGCGCGTAGGGCTCCATGTTGCAGAGCGCACTCTCCCAGCGCAGCAGCAGACCGACGTTCAGGAACGCGCCCATGCGCGCGCGCACGTGCTTCATGCAGTCCGGGAAGTCGTATCGCGAGAAATAGTCCTCGAGCCCCAGCGGATGGCAGAGCTCCGCGTACTCCTCCACGGCCGTCGTCTCCATCTCGTAGACGCAGCGGATGGGCATGAGCACGGCTCCGCAGAATGGCGCCCCACCGAAAAACTTGGAGCCCGTGGCCAATGTGATGTACCCACGGGTCGCGAACTCGCGAAAGGCACGCAGACTCACGCGCATCTGGCACGCATCGACGACCACGAGCAGCCGGTTTGGGTATGCGAGCGAGAGCGCGTCAGCCACGGCCATGGACGGCGAGTTGAAACCGGTCTTGGAGCCCATGACCACGTGCAGCAGCACGACGTTCGAGCCATTTGGGTCCGAGAGCAACTGCGTCACGAGCTGTGTCACGTGGTCGTCGATGCACCGGATCGCGCCGTTGTCGTCCCGTCCGGTGAGCTCGATCACGTCCACGAGCTCGCTCGGGTACCGACGCAGCGGTTCGCCTGGGATCGCCGGCTCGCCGCTGGGCGTGAGCTCGCTGAAGTGCTTTCCCCCAGAGGCGCTCGCCGAGCCGCGGCCGATCTCGCCCTGGGCTGAGATGATGCTCGTGACCTTGCGGTCGCCACCGAGCAGCTCAAGTCCAGAAAAGACACGCGCAAGTGCAGCCGACGTGGCCAAAAGCTCGGCGTCCGTGCCCGAAGGTGTGAGCAGCACGCGGATCGTGTCATCGGCTACGAGGTCGGCCACGCCAAGACTCGTGGCAATCCGGTGACGCACGTCCGTCATCTTGGTGTCGAAGAACGCCGGGGCCGACTGCGAGTTCGGGTTAATCGAGAGCGAGTTGAGCAGGAGCTCTTGGCGCAGTTTCTCGCAGCGCTGGAAGCCCTCGAGCGGGATGCTCGAGCACGTGCAGCTTGCGCGCGCAATGCTCTGGCTATTCGAAGCCGAAGACGGGATCGTGGAGCCGTTGTACTTGTTGGTCTTGGACGTCGGGCAGAGCACGGAGCGCTCGTCCGAGCCGCGGATGAGCAGCGACTCGGTCTGCTCGGCGAAGGGCAGCGCGCAGGCCACGAACTTGATGATCTCGTTCCACATGTCCCCGTGGCACGGGATGTGCAGCAGCGACGCGAGCCGCGAGACCATCTCGGCGTTCGACGACACGCTCTTGAGCTGATGCAGCAGCCGCACTTCGTCGTACTCGCGATCGCCGGCCGCAGCGTACGTGGCGATTTGCGCAGGGGGAAAGGTTTCGAGGTACTTGATCTTGGTATAGAGCAGCACGATGCTGCGCGCGCTGTAGCAGGGCGAGTTGCGGTTGAGCTCCGGCAGGCAGAGCAGTCGGTCCTGCAGGAAATGGCTCAGCTTGACGGCGTCAAAGACGTTCTCGAGCTGCCAGTGGTGGTGCTGCTCGGGCAGACTGTTTGGGTGCAAAAGGGGGAGCAGCTCCGGGTGGAACTTCTCGACCTGGTCCACCAACGGCTCGGCCTCGTTCGTGTCCTCGTTTTGCTGGTCCACGCTCTTCTTGCGCTGTCTAAGAGTTGACAGTGGCGAGGCATGGTTGCTCTCAAGATGCGACTCGACTGGCTTGTGGCTCTTGACAAAGTCGTGCGTGCCACCGCTGGCGGCCGAATGCTTGGCGTCGACGTGGCTCGCGCCGCGTGAGGAGCTCGTCTTCGCGAGCTTGAGCTGCGGCTGCACGATCGGGATCTTGTTCATCGTGCTAATGCAATTATGACCGAGAGCGAGATGCGGCAGTTGGAGGAGTCGAACCTAGTAAGCGATGAACGAACTGACGGGAAGGAGGGAAGCGAAGGCCTGCAACACCAGAAAAGCGCGCGAGGGAAGGAAGGCGATTTGCAGAGAAATGCGCTGCTGGCGACGACAGGCGGCGGAACGACAGACGCGCGAATGAAGCGAGACTCGGTCGTGGCTGTGGCGTACGTGTGTGGGCGAGTGCTGCGAAGTGAGCCAGTGATGGAGTGGAGCGGTCGCCTGCATTGGAAGCGGCGCGCCGGTTGAGCGCAGCACGCTATTGGGCGGCAACCATGTCGTAACGGATTGCTGCCGACCCAACCCAACATGAAAGTGAGGTGGGCGGCCACTTGGACCGCGAGTTGGCTTGCGAGTGAAACCCCTTCGGGCGAATGGATGGATGGAAGCGCGCAAGTCGCACGCGAAGGCTCCGAAGTACGTGATTAAAAATGGGATGCTGGTGCATCTGGACCTGCGACGGCGGTTTGTGGTGGCGAGAAGCACGATCCAGCAGCGTCAACTCCAGATTCGAAGGGCGAGATATAATAGAGCGAGGCAATTGACTTGGGACTGGGCTGTATCAAGCGCGCTGTGGCTGCGGGTTCGTTTCACTCGTCGTTGGTGGATTTGGTGGCGAGTCACGCACGCGGTGGTCTCAGTTCTTCATTGTTTGAGCTCTCCGGTAACCGACGCCGAGTCAGTCAGTTGGCGATAACAAAAGAGCTTGAGCTCGCGCAGCTGACAGTGATGTCTCATTGCGCACCTCCCGCCCAGTGAACGGTGCACGAGGTGCCTCACCGCTGATCGAGCTGGTGGCGAGCGCATCTGAAGTGCGACGGCGGAACCCGCGACGAGAGCCCGCTGGTGTCCCGTCAGTTGACGAGAGATTCAGATCTTAGATCAGGTGTGCGAAGAGAGCAGGAGGCGCGACAGTGATGGTGATGCTGGCACCTGCATTTGCGTGGCGAGTCTGCGACGAAAGCATAATCGCATCCAGAAAGAGCCGCGTGCGTGCGTTTGGTCGAGAGCGCCTGCCGACGACGGGCTTCGCGCGGGCTGCCCGGCGGTGAGAAGAAATCCTTGAGTGGACTGTCGAGCGATTCGAATAGCGCTCGCAGTGGCGCCATGGTGGTGGTGGGAGGGTCGTGACTGGCGGGCAACTTCAAAAACGACGATTTGAGATCAGCATGAACGGAATCAACCTTCCGAGACAGGGATGTGTGGCCGAGGGTTTTGATTTCTTTCCCTTGCAGGCGTGATCGAGAAAGGGAAACAAATCAAAACGCCTTTCTTGCTGCTGGGAGTCAAATCGAATTGGAGCTGACAGAAGGGACCTCAAAAGAATCCACAACCAGCTTCAAGGCTGTGATTCTTTCCGGGTCGTCATGATTGGATGACCGACACAAATCAGGGCGCTCGAAGGAGTTGGTGGTCAAAAAGCTGTCAAAAACAAGACACATTTGTTAAAAGCACGTTTTTCTAAAATGCGACCCGCTCTGTCCGTATTTCTATTTTCCATATTTGACAGTCCTCCTGAAAATCCGCCATGAAGCTCAAAACCCCCGCAAACAGGATCCAAGATCAGCAGGAACGTGGCTTTCGAAGCGGGCTCGAACTGGGCGACTTTCGACCGTTTTCTTGCCATAGCGGGGGCAAGTGTTTTTCGCGACGTCGCCCACCCCAAACCGTCCTTCAGAGCCCTTTGCCCGACTTTGGACCCGCAAACTCGAGAGCTTCGGGGATAACACATTTCAGTATCCCAGCTTTCAATTATTCCGAGCGAAGCCGTGCACATCGCTCGTGCAATGTATATTTCCTCCTCGTCGTTCACTCTGCGCACAGAAAGGCAGCAACGGAGTCTCGAGAAACTCGTAGAAGGCGCTCTCCGGGTCTATTTTCTCGATGTCATCAGCCTCGAGCACGTCTACTCACTGGACGGTGCTGCCGGCTTCGTTGGCGACCGACAAGGCCGACTCGGTCGCCATCGCGCTCGTGCACTTCTGGTTCAACGTGTTTGGCATCTTCCTCTCCTACCCGATCCCGATCACGCGCCGTCCAGTCCTGAGCTGGGCTCGCTCGCGTTCCTCAGCGCCTCGTGGTCCTTCTCGGCCGTCATTTTCCTCATCGTGCTCTTCCTCGTGGCGCCGGGCATCCTGCTGGGTCTCGTGTGCATGTGCACGGCCTCGAGCGTCGTGACCCAGGTCTTCAGCTGGTTCATCGCCGCCGTGGCGTTGTGTGCGGGCGTCGGGCTCTCCTTCTGGCACGCGAAGAAGGGCGGTCGCGAGGTCTGGCACGCCTTCCTGGAGAAGAACCGCGACGCGCAGCTGGACCCGAGCAACCAGCAGCAGTAGCAGCAGGCACTCATGGGTGAGACAGCTGTGTAAGAAAGGTAAGTCGAGTTGTGTTCGACGCCAGATAGAGTCGAAGCATAAGTGCTGGACGTACTGCCTCGCTCTCTCATGGCTCCTGTGTGTGCAAACGAACGCAGCAACTGAACTGAACTTCAAGCTCAGTTGGTTTGCAAGCACCTTCATCAAAATATGATCATGGAATCCTTCGACTGAACGACGGTCACTGGATTGCAGTGGTCAGCCACTTGCTTGTAGTTTGCACGGAAACCAACAAGTGCAAATAAAAGGAAGAAGGGCTTTGCGACGGCAGACGGCAGTGTGGTTCTGTGGTCGGACGAAGAGTATGGACCACTAGCTGCAGTGGGTCGTCATGGCCAGCATGAGCTTCTTGCGCATTGCGTCCGCGGACGAGTATGCCGGCAGGTGCAGCCGAGCGCTGTGGCCATCGCTGGATGAGATCGCAATGACTGGGTAGCACGCGTCCGGGTGGTGGCTCTGCTGGGTGTCGCTGTCGAGAGTGAGTGGGTCGCTGCTGATCTGTAGCACGAGCTCAAGTAGCTTAGAGTCCAGGTTCG
>JAASFQ010000318.1:0-28734 GCA_023333845.1 Globisporangium polare | reverse complement strand
ATCGATGTCATCATCAAGCCAAGTCTGCACCCATCTCGTGAGGACCACCGCGCAGCTGCCAAAACGGCAAGATGCGCTCTGAAATGGGTGAGTGGCTGCTGGCTGGCGAGCAACTGGAAAACGTATCTTCACAGATGCAAAGCAAAGTGTCATCGGCCGAAGAGCAGACTCTGGATGGCTTCCTGCTCCCGCTGCTCGTCCGTCTTCGCGACGCGCTCACCGTCGCCTTTGGCTGCACTCGACAACGCCGAGCCCATGCGACTGCGCTGTGACTCGAACAGCTTGCTGGGCGCTACAGAAGCCGCATTATCGCTGTGCGCTCCTTCGCGGATACTGGACAAGATGGTGTTTCGCAGCGTGTCAAACGCGCTTTTCTCCGTGTGGGCGCCGGCTTGCGCCGTCGGTGACCCTGGATGGTCATTCTCGCTGTACTCGGAGCCCAAAGCGCTGCCTTGGCTGCGGTGAAAGCTGTCGTTGTTGTGGTTTGGACCATCAGGCTGCCAGCTGGTCCTATTCGAGTCGCGTCGGATGAAGAACGTATCGGCATCGGACGCTTCCGAGGGTGGCGCTGGTACACGTCGTGCAGCCGAAGCCGGCGAGGCTTGTGCAGGTCTGTTCGGACGCTCTTGGTGAGTCAACTCTTGATTCGATGGCGAGACCCTCGTCTCTTTCAATCCGTAGCTCTTACCCAAGTCGTACAGGCTCAGCCGAGCCGTCTGACCTTCCGCAGGCACCGATGCCTGCTGCGAGGTGTTAGCAGTCTGCCTTTGGGACAAATCGTCCATCGAACGAGGAGCTTGCTGCACGACATTCGAAACCACGCGGTTGTCGCGTTCAGCGTGCGCGGTGTCGAGTTCTGTCTGCACGCCAATCTCAACAAGTGAGCGCTCGGGCAACGTCTTCTGCTGTTCAGATGCGTCCTGCGGGGTTTGGTCGGCTTCGCGCGCCTTCTTCTCTGCTTCCTCCCTTTGCTGCTGAAGCTGTCTTTCTCGCTCCTCCGCTGCAAGTTGCTGCTGCTGTTTCTGCCAGTCCGCCTCCTCGAGCTTCGCCTGCTTCTCGCGCTCGAGTCGGAACAGCAGTCGCTGCTTGATCTTCTCCATTTCGCCGACCATGAGCTGCATCTCCTGGATGTCGCCACGCACTCGCGCTTGCTTCAGCTCGTGGTCCTCAACTCCGTCGTCTTCCTCGCTGGCATCGTCGCTCTCGTTATCAGACGATCCGTCGCTACCATCGGAGCTGCCGCCGCTATTGCTGCTCCTCTCCTCGTCGCTGCTGACTTGTTCCTCCTCGTCTTCTTCTTCATTGCGACTGCCACGCGCCGCCATCGTATCGGGATCTCCGCATTGCGGCGGGCACCTTCGCTTTCCCCAAATGAGCGCGCGTCCTTTCGCAGACAAACGTGCGGATCCCAGAAAGCATCCTGGATGGAAACAGGAGGAGGATGGGGCGTCACCAAAATATCCGCTAAAGTACGTTTCGATTGCCACGCTGCGCGATCTGATTGGCCGAAAAGGAGAAATGGGAGCAAATTCGTCGATCTTTCCGCTTCAAGCAGCGCAAGCCGTGGCAGTTAGCCAGTTTTAAACGTGCTGAACTTTTGCTTTTTGTTGCTCTCCTCTCGGTTTCGGGCTGGTGATTCAACGGTCAACAAAGCTGGCGCGGAGCCGCGCTCCGTTTTGACCAGAAATGGAGTTTGCTGCTTGTTGTAGCCACACGGAGGCCGTGTGCTAATGTGAAGCTCACTGCCTGTGCTGCCTGGTCGGCGCTGAAAAAGCGAGCAGCAAAACGGCGCGCCGTCGACGGATCGTGGCGATCTTGGAGCTTGTGGCTCCATCGATCGCCCAATGGCCAGATTTCAGACTTGGCTGCCCATTCCTTCCCGTCGCAACGCCCTTTCTCTGCGCACTTACAACGCGACACAGACACAGCGCCACATCGTGAGCCTATCAATTCAGAGACACCTCGGTGGCGCGCCAGATCTGTCAACTTTATGCTTTCGCCAGCTCAGCCTGATGAGCTCGAGGCGCGAGCGGCCACGCGGCATAGGATCGACCGGTGCGCTTGAGGTCTCTGCTCTTGCCTGTCGGTCTTCGCGTGGTCGTCGCCGCCACTTGCAGAGGCCGAGATCCAGACACACCAGAAAGCGAGGCGGGTGGCCAGCAACAGCCGCGTAAAAGAGCGATCAGATGTTTTTGGTCCAGGTCACCTCGAAACCGTACCCGAGGAGTGCGTGGCCATCACCAAACTCGCGTCAGAATGCGAACGACTCGCGGTTTGTATGCCGCGCAGGGAGAGGGTCCCCAACGAAGAACATTATCACGTTTCTGTGCACGGTGTTTAAATTGATATATCGCCTGTAGCAATTGATGGGCTACCTCTTGCAGTGCGTACCACTACGAAATCGGATACCTCGTCACGCTGCAAACACGACGTCCGACCTCTATAATCCCATGCGCTTCCGACCTGCACACGCACGTGGCGAGCCAAAACCCAAGAAATTCAGTTCCCTGCCGCTGCTGAAAAAAAGCATACAAACTGCAAGCTACTCGGCGCGTGCCATACAGATTCCAAGTCTCGAGGGCGAGTGAGCAAAAAAGAGGGGGAGAGACTGACGGAGCGACGGGGGGAAGGTGGCTTGCGAGCCAAAGTGACGGACGTCCAGTGCGCACAAGACACACACAAACAGCCAGCTCGTCTTGCGGCAGGCCGCTCCCCCTCCTCAATCTCCAATTTCCCTCGCGGCCCCCACATCTCCAGCCTCACCAGCAGCAGAAGAACGACCAGAGCGACCACCATGCAGACGACCGGACTCCTGCGCTTGTTCATGCTCGCGGCCGTCGCCGCCACGGCGCTCGCCGCCCCAGCCGAGACGGCGGAGCGCAACCTGGCCATTGACACGGCCAACCACGTTGCGCAGGCCGCTGCTGCCGTGCAGGGCTTTGAGCCAGCGCGTGTGAGCCGTGTGCTGCACAAGAAGAAGGAGGCGACGCCAGCCCCCGCTGCTGCCGATGAGGAGGAGGGCGAGGAGGAGGACGACGAGGCTGTCGCCGCCACGACCGCCCCTCCTGCTGCCACGACTGCTGCTCCTGCTCCTGCTGCCACGGAGAAGAAGAAGAAGAAGCACAAGGAGACGACGGCGCCTCCAGCCACGGAAGCGCCTGCCACCACGGCGCCTCCTCCTCCGGCGACCACTGCTCCTCCAGCCACGGAGGCACCCGCCACGACGGCTCCTCCTGCTGCCACGACGGCTGCTCCTGCGACTGATGCGCCAAAGAAGCACAAGAAGAAGGACGCTGCCAAGGAAGCGAGCGCCCCAACGCCAACCACCAAGGCGGTCAACGACAAGAAGATCAATGGCGACAAGAACGAGGGTGTCATCGATGGTTCGTCGGAAGGTAGCGCGGAAATTGACAAGATCGACTTGCGCAACCAGGACCAGTGGATCTCCGTGTACAACGACCCACCGCTCCTTGTCATCAAGGCTTCACTGTACGCGTTCATCCAGTACAACGACTCGAGCGTGTGCGACTCGTTCAACATGACCCTGAACGCTGTGGAGCAGAAGCCGGACGGCAACGAGACGTACGCGTACCACGTTGTGACGTACATCAACTGCACCAAGAACGGCGTTGACGAGACCCAGGGCCGCTTCATCCTCAACTTCATCCCAGAAGGCAAGCGCCTCTTGCTCACTGAGTGCGGTCACCGTGAAGTTGGTGAGATCGTGAACTGGCTGATGATCAAGGAGGAGGTGCCAGAGTGCATGACCCCAGGCCAGCGCAAGAAGTTCCTCGCTCAGCCAATGAAGCACATCCACGCCACCAACGGTACCTCGGGTGACGTTGCTCCTGCCATGACCAACTTCCTGCAGCGCCTTGAGGAGCTCGACGTCAAGGAAGTCGCCATCGCTGGTTCGGCCACGGTAGCTCTGATCGCGATCATCGTGGTGCTCGTGGTGTTCGTGATCCGCAAGCGCAAGGCCCAGAAGGATCTCGAGCGCACCATTGCCGGTGCCAAGGCTGAGCACGCCGTCGAGGACGAGAACACCGTCACCACGGAGGTCACCGGCACCGTGGAGCGCAAGGGACTGATGGACAGCGCCAAGGCCAAGCCTTCGGAGGTTGAGGAGGGTTCGTTCGTGAACTCCCCTGCCGTGCGCGTGTAAAGCAACCGGATGGACCACTAGAAGACCCCAGCCTTTCGTGACGTTCTCGCGCTTCAGAAGCCGAGATAGCAATGCGCATGAAATCTTATGTGTGTTATATTTTGTTGAAATACATTCAAAGTCCAAAACGCCCTGTGTCTGATTGCATGCCTGTCTGTCCATCGCACTGGGCGAATGTCACTCACCATCGCTGTCGCAGTAGAAGCGTATTGTGCCATCATAGGAAGATGTCGCGAGCTGCGGATACAAGGGGCTGAACGCCACCGACGTGACGACGTCCGTGTGACCCGCGAGCTTCTTGAGACAGCGGCCCGTGCGGATGTCGTAGAGGTACCCCATGCGGTCCTCGGAGCCCGTAGCCACGTAGCGCATGCACGGGCTGAAGGCCACGCCCAGCTGGTGCACGTGGTTCACGTGCTCGCCGAAGCGCATGACGCAGTTGTCCGCGCGGATGTCCCAGAGGTGCGTCGTGGAGTTGGTGGCGCTGCTGAGCAGCAGGTCGTAGAAGTTGGACGGGTGGCTCGTGAAGCAGGACGCGCGCGGCAGTGCGAGCGTGTGCGCCGCGCGCGCGTGTGCGTCCGCAATCACGCGCAGCGTCTGGCCCACGGCGGCGTCCAGGATGCGCAGCGAGCGGTCCGAGCCGGCGGCGATGACGATAGACGAGAGGAACGAGCCGTTGACGCACGCGAGCGCCGTGAGGCTCTGCATGTCGTCGAGCACCCACTCGGCCACCTTCTTCTTGCGGCTCTTGTTCTCCTCCACCTTGACGTCGTTCTTGCTCGCCTTCTTCTTCTGCGCACGCGCGAAGAGCTCGTCGAGCTCGAACTGGTGCAGCCGCACGGCATTGCCGCAGCCCGAGAGGATGAACTTGTCCATGTAGAAGAACATGGCGTCCACCATCTCCTGCTTGGCGGTCTTCTTCGCGCTGCTACTAAAGGACGACGACGACGGTGGCTTTATTCGCATTGCCTGCTGCTTGCCTGTCGAGGGCGACGTGGACACCGGTGGCAGGCCGTGAAACGTCAGCGACGCCACGTCACTATCAGCGAGCCACACGCGCGCCGACTTGTCGGCCGACGTCGTGATCACCATCTGATTGCTCTGGCTCCAGTGGATCGCCTTGACGGCGTTGTCGTGGCCGGCGAACACATTGCCCTCGCCGCCGAAGCGACTGAACGGCAGCTTGCAGACCTGCGCGACGCGGTCGCTGCCGCACGTCGCGAGCCACTTGGCGTCGCTCGAGAACTCGATGTGGTGGATCGCGCCGCTGTGCAGCGTGTTGCGCGGCAGCGCGTGCTTCTGCTGGAAGTGCTGCAGGAGGCTGCACTGGCTCGGGTACTCCTTCAGGAACGCGTCTGTGGCAGCCGGTTGCTTTGAACGCGGAAGGGTCTTGCGGTCGTGGATGCTCGTGCGCTTCGTCTTTGAGCCGAATGGCGCGGCTGAGCCGTACCCGGACGACTTGATGCGCGTGTGGAACGTCACGGGCTTGTCCAGGTTCTTGGCGCCTTTCTTCGGGAGCTTGGAGCCAGCGACGACTGCCAGCGACGGCAGGTTCAGCACGCTGTCGGGCGGCGGAGGGCCAGTCGGCAGCACTGATACTCGCGAGGCCATTGTTGTTGCTGGACTTGCCATAGCATCGCTGTCCGACTGGTTGTTGTTGTTGCTACTATCAAGCGGGTCCTGGTCGCCACTTGCGCTTCGTCCGGTGCTTGAGACAAACACTGTGAAACAGGGCTGGAACGCGCTCACAATACCGCACGCGACCGTCGTTGCCTTGCTCGTCTCCGCTGCTGTCGCTGTTGATCCATCCTGGTAGAAGCAAAAGTCCTTCGCCATGGCTACTGGGTTGTTGTGGCGAGTCACTCGAGCCTCATTGTTAGTCGACAGCTGCAGGTCCTGGAGCACGGCGATCTCAAGCGAGAACGCGTTGACATACAGCACATGGCGTGGCGTCCCTACCACCAAATACTGCTCCCAGCCGAGCAGCTCCTGCTCGCCGTGGCTGTTGAAGTGCGCTCTGCGGTCGGGTTCAGATCCGACTTCGTCTCCGTTGCCACTGCTGGTCGACCCATTGGCGCAAAAGTAGGACAGCGCCAGGATCGGACACACGACGTCCGACTTGAACTCGTTGGTCGTCACCATCGCTGCAGTGCCGCCTCCAGTGACTTGCGAATAGCCGAGAGGCAGCGGGGACTTGAAGCTCAGTGCCTGCACCTGGGCCTGGATCTGCGCGGTCTCCTGCGACTCCTCACTGCGTGCCCACGGCGGCAGGGAGCTCACGACGTTGGGCGATTCTTGGAGCAGCTCCTGGATCTCCTCCTGCCGCTGCTTCTTCCACAGGAGCTTGCGCAGAAAGCTCTCGACGCGCACGGTCGCCATCTCCTTCGCGACGCTCTCGAGAAGAGCGAAGATCCGCACAGTGCCATCCGCAAAGCCAATTGCGAAGTCGCCCGTGATGGGGTTTGTCGCCAATGACAGGATCGAGAACGCCGAGAGCACGGCTGACTGGAAGAGCAACGCTTTCGCTGCGAGATCCCAGATCTGCAGGTGGAATGCAAAGTCATCAGAGAGAGTAGTGTTAGGAACGGCCTGATTCAGTCTCGTCAGATAGCTGAGGTCATGCAAGCGCGCATACCTTGAACGTCCGGTCCTCGGAGCACGTGATGAGCAGGTGGTGGCGGATCGGGTGGAACTCGCACTTGGTCACCTGTACACGCATCAATACAACAAAATCAGCACTGACGGTATGCAATACACTGACACCTTGAGCGATATCACTCACGCGCGCCAAGTGGCCCTCGAGTGTGATGAACACCTCGCGCCGCTCGACCACGAACACTTGCACGACGCGGTCGCAGCAGAGCGCGACGAGTGCGCCCGTCCTGTCAAACGCGATACTGCTGGGCTCACTCGGCAGCGCGTTTTCGCACAAGACCAACTTGGAGACGCGCGCGGAGTCCTGGATCTGCCACACAACCACGCTTTACAAAGCATGCACAGTTCACAGTGGCTCTGTCAACAAGAGCGAAATGGTCAAGATAGATACATCGGCAGCAACACACACGCACCAGTCGCTAGACGCAGAGCAGAGCGACACATTCGCACTTGTGGAACCTTTGAATGCACAAACGCTCGTGATGCGCTCGCTGTGCCCGGCCAGCTCGAGGTCTTGCATCGGAGCAATGGCAGCAGCGTCGCCGTCGAGCTGCGGTTCTTCGACGCTTTTGCGACGGCGGCTTTGGCTCGTCGCACGTGGGTTAAAGCGCACGTGTAGGAGCGCACAGTCCACATACTCGAGCGCAAGTGCCGTGCATGCATGGCATGCGTCGGCGGCGGTGATCGCAGCTTTCGGCGTCCACTGCCAGGACGTCTCGCGCAGCACCTGCATCGCTTCTGTTAGGGCAGCGGTGTGTCCATTACCAGTCGGCAACTTGAACACAAATTGAAAATGGATGCGTCCGCTTGTAAATCGAATTTCAGCCAATCCCACCCTGGCGTGCGTTATTTTATATGGAGGTGCCTGAATAGAGGTATTTCTCCCTTTGTTCATCTTCAGTTTTGATCGTTTGCTGAATCATATTTGATTTTGTTTTAGCAAATGGACAACAATACAAGTAAATCGATCTGGAAGACGATTGGTCAAAATAGATATAGTCATATTATCTGCGCTATGATATATATATATCTTCCCCAATGTCTGGTGATGCTGTCAAATTATTCTCGCAGTCTATGATCATTGACAGCAGAACCGTTCTGATCGGGTCATTCAACTTCTCGGGGAAAACCGCTCACGACCACAATGGCGAGATCGTCACGGTGTCGTCGGGTGGATTTCAGCTCCTCAACTGCGGAGTTGTCTTCGTGAACAAGCATGCCCAATGCGCCGCTCGCAGAGAAAACACTCGATGGAGATACATGTAGCCAAGCACGATCAGGGATCAATCGCTAGCACAGGAAGCAAGTTGGGTCATGCAGTGCTTGGACCCCAGCACATGTTGCCAAAAAGCCTTACTTCGCGAAGCCCGAGACTTCTGGGGAAGGTGCGGCGCACACGAAGTGAATGCGTTCACGAGGACGACGGCGACTTCGGGCAATAGCTCAGCGTGAAGTGCTCCAGAAGTGGCGCTGTCTGGTGTGATTGGTTGCCTGGTGTTGCTGTCACGGAGACCTGCAACATTATCGAGAATAGCGACCCGCTCCTCTGACAGGAGAACGAGCATGGGATCTCATGGCTTCTTGTTACGCAGGTGCGCACACACACTCTCACGCACGACGCGAACAGCATTGGCACACAATGCCCTATAGTGACCTGGCACGCATGCAACTCGCCACAGAAGCCCATAGCGTACGTACCTGAGCGACGATGCGCTTGCAGATCGTGGCGCCGTTGCTGCGCGTGGCGAGCGCGCCGCATTGTGCGCAAAACGTCATTTTTGCAGGGCGTTTCTTTTCTTTTCAGCAAATCGTCAGCTGCTATGTCAAAATGTTGATTTTGAGCTGCCAAACAAGAACAGAAAGCAAGCGACGGGAAGCAAAAAGCAGCCAGTCGCAGGGACGCGACGAGCACCATGCGAGGCGGCGTCGAGCCCCGCGTGCGTCCCAAGACGTCCATGTGCGTCTGTCTGTTTGCGCGCGCTCCTCTCGCCTGCTCGCTTAATACACACGTCCTTCTTACGTGCCTCTGTGTGTCGTTTCCGTCCGTCGCAGGCACGAGCAGAAGCGCATCGAAATGCTGAAGGAGAGCCGCTTGTCCGGCAACCGGTCCGTGGAGATCGCGCTCGCGGAGATCCGCATCCTCACCAAGAACGTCTACGTGGAACGCGCCGAGCGGAAACTGGCCGAGGTGTGTGTACGGTTGGTCGCTGTTACGAAGACGTTCCGGTTGCGCCTGGCGGTCACTTTTATCGGAATGTCGACGTATCGAAACGCCTTCGTTGCGCCACTAACAATTGGCACGTTGTTCTTTGTGCTGCTGCAGGAAGAGATGCCGGTTTGTCTGTGCTTGCCGCCAAAGGAGGGCTTCATGGGCTGTCTAGAAGACTGCGTGAACCGAGCCGTACGTCACTGTGCAACTTGAGTTGCCAGCGTGATGCCTATGACAGCTGAGCTCACCGTGGCCATTTGTTCGCTGTGTCTGCCGAGTAAGGCTTTGGTCGAGTGCGTGGAAGGCTACTGTCCATGCGGTGACCGGTGCGCGAACCAGCGCATCCAGAAGGGCGTGATGCCCGGCGTGATGATCCAGGAGTGCGGACGCAAGGGCCTCGGGCTCTTCTCGCTGCAGGATATCCGCGCGGGCGAGTTCGTGGGCGAGTACATGGGCGAGATCGTGACCGAGAACGAGTACCACATGCGGCGGCTGGTAGGTGACTTGTGGTGGCTGTAGTGGTGGCTCGCACGCAAAACTGACTGTCTGGCTGGCATAATTGTATTGGTTTTAAAGCGCTACCACCACGAGAAGCATCGGTACATGATGGTGCTGAGCGGCGGCGAAGTGATCGACGCGACGCGCATGGGCGGCTTCGCGCGCTTCATCAACCACAGCTGCGAGCCGAACTGCGGCGTGGAGAAGTGGGACGTGAACGGCGAGGAGCGCTGCGGGATCTTCGCACGGAGAGACATCCACACCGGCGAAGAGGTCACGTTCGACTACAAGTTCGAGTCCTTCAGCAAACTGGTAAAGTGTCCGCCTGAGCGTCCTCCACACTTGGACAAGAATCGAACTGCTCGTCTCCTAAAGTATGTGTGTCCCTTGTGAATGGACAGGAAATTACCGAGTGCCTGTGCGGCTCAGTAAATTGTCGGAAGGTCATCGGAATGAATAACCGCACGGGCAGGCCCGGGGCCAAGACGGCAGCGTCCTCACAGAATGCAGGTCCAGAGAAACCAAAGCTACTCGACCCGATCGGCGGCAAGCATCGGCAGGGCAAGAAGGTAAGAGGCGGCCTGTGGATTAAGACCACTCTATCTATCAACAGTGTTAACGTCACAAGAGCAAACGGTCTCACTGTGATTGCTTTTGTATCACTAGGTCGCGGAAGCACTGCTGGACCGCATTGCACGCACGCTGTTCCACCGGAAGATGCTGAGCAAGCGCGAGCGCGAGGTGCTGCGCTCGTCGCGCCTGATGCTCTGCCGCAACTTCGACCAGCACCTGGACAACAATTTCCGCTTCCTCTGTCTCGAGCAGTTCTTTTTGAGCGAGAAGGGCGGGAGGCTGGAGATTGACGTCGTGCCCGACGTCTTCGACCCGCGCGCACTTCCCGGGTTCCCAGCCAAGCTGCTCTACGACGTGGCCACTACGAACCCGAAGCAAAGGAGCCACCTCGCAAGCATCGTCGATGTGCTCCACAACGACGAGACAAGGCCGACAGCGACAAGCAATCCGTTTGGGGATCTGCACACAGACTCGGATGCAAGCACAAGTACAACAGCAACAGAAGGTGCACATTTACCAGTGGAGAGTGTACCGTTGGAGAGCAGCAGCGTGCAGGAAGTCCGTCTTCAGTGTGCCGATCTGCACCTGAGCTCTCCGACGACGAAGGCGGTGGTGGGATATGATGCCGACGGCGGCGAGCAGACTAGAGAGCGAGCGACTGTCGGTACTTCAGTGGAGACCTTGATGAAGCACACGGACGCATGCATGACTGTAGAATGAAAGCAATACGATGCAAGGGTCTTGGTGTACTCTTATGATGGGCTATGGTGCATGCCACCTCGCTCACTCGTACGAGGCCGGCGTTGAAGTTGATTGATGGAGTGATGGAGCGATGGATGGGTCGCGCGAGCGAGCGTGAAGAAGGCTTTTACCAAGCACCCAGCCTGCACCATCGTCTTCGGATTTCTTGAGTCGGGAATTGCCCACCATAAAAAGGGCGTACAGTGCGGCTTTCGTGGATGATAACATATAGTCTCTTTATAATTGATCATATCGAGTATAAGAATGAGCGCATCAGAAGTATTGCTGCTATCTTTCGTAATCGCATATCCTGCTTAGAACGACATGACGAGAACTACTGAGACCCACGGTAGAGCTCTATCCCATACATTTTCATTGGACGAGCAATTCCCCCACACACACACACAGACAACCTCGCCCCCCAGCCACGCAGGCACAAGCACAAAGCGAAGCTTTTTGGCCCGCATCAGTCAGTCAGCAGCTCGCCTTCCTATTGCTCCTGCCTGCTTGTCTATCTGCCTGCCTCTACTAGCCTAGCCACTCAAGAACACCGCACTAACGACCGCCATGGCCATGGTCGAACCCAACCACGAAGACGCCGTCCCCACCACGATCACGGCTGCGGACGAGGCCGCCTGCGCGCTCGCGACCGCGCCGCTGCCGCCGCTCTCGTCGGCGCGCAAGAAACAGCTCGTGCACCAGAGCAGCAGCGGCGCCTCGAGCACTAGCAGCAGTGTCACGATGACTGTCGCTGCGTCTAGTTTGAGCACGAGCGGTAGCTCGCGTGACCTCTACGACGACGCGCTGCACGTGTGCCAGTGCCAGCCGACGCCCGCGGAATCCCGCGAATTCCGAAAGGTATGTCGATGAGGAGCTCCTTATTTACTTATCAGGAAGCAGTGGTGATGGCGTAACACGACGTCACTCGAGTACGATACGGCGTCTATATGTGAGTCTCTAATATTATGCTGCCTCATCTTGATGTCTCTTATGGCAATAGCGCTGGCTGCTGCTGACGGACCACGAGCGCACGGCGTCGCTGCGCGGCTACCTGTACCAGTTTCTGCAGACGACGAACGAGTTAATACCGTGTTCGGGCTGTCGGAACAGCACGGAGGCGCTCGCGCAGAAGCTCATGAGCGGCGCGTGTCGGCCGCCGGCGCTCGTGGCGAGCTCGGGCCTCTGCTTCAACAAAGACACGAGCTTCCAGCTTAACGACCACCACCTGACCAACTCGGACCTGTCGCTCGCGCTCTTCCTGCACCAGGAGCGCTGCGGGAGCTCATCGCTCGCGAAGATCAACCGCGCGAGCAAGTCCTCGGGCAGCAGCGGCAGCAGTGGCGCGCGAGCGCGCTGTCCACTCCACGCGCAACGCGCTCGCGGCCGCCCTCGTCCAGCGGCCTTTGAAGCGCTCTGGAGCAAGCTCTCGGACGAACATCAGCGCCACCTCTCGCATATCGACTCGGACCAGTTCCTCACGGACCTGGAGAACTACTTGCGTCGCCACCGGTTCTGCTGTCGCTGTAAAGAGAAGGTGCTCGAGGCGTACGACCTGCTCATCGGCTCGAGCTGTAGCGAAGACGACTGCGAGGACTGCGCGGGCTTTGACTGCGTCGACAAGCACCACGAGCACAGCGACTACGGTGACGAGCTCCACTACACGTCGTACCTCTTCGACGAGCTCACATATTCGCGCACGACGAGCCATATCGTGGTGCCATGCCACATCGACTTTATGTCGCAGCTGATGTCGCGCGCGGACCAGGAGATCGTGGGCGACTGGGGAGATCGCCACGCGCGCACGATCGCCGAGGCGCAGGACGAAGTGCTGATCTGCCTGGGCATGGTCATCTGGGAGAAAATGCAAAACCTGTGGACGCAGATCCGCACGGAGAAGCGCTCGGAGGAGCTGCTCGTGCACTGCTCGGTCTTCACGCTGCGCCGCAACTTTGACGTGGCGGTCGAGGCGCTGCACGGCATGGAGATGATGGAGCAGCTGCTGGCCGAGGAGGACGACGAGTCGCGGCGACTGGCGAAGAAGAAGGAAAAGAAGAAGGAGAAGAAGAAGAAGCGCAAGAGCGCCACGAAGCAGAAGCAGGTGGAGAAGCCCGACCCGAAGACCGCCGGCAAGAACGGCAAGCAGATGGGCAAGGCGAAGCAGGCGGCGCAGTCCGGAGCCAAGAAGAAGCAGACGCCCAGCCGCTCGAGCGGCTCATTCGAGTCGCGCTCCAACTCGAACAGCAGCAGCAGCCAGGACGACGATGAGAACAACGAGAACGAGAACGAGGACAGCGACTCGACGAACGAGGACAGCAGCGACCAGAACCAGCATCACGTGTGCAACTCGTCTTGCGACGACGTCTGTTCGCTCAAGACGCTGCTGCTGGACGAGGATATGGAGATGCAGCTGCTCTCGTCTATGGGCTGGGACGCGTCCAACCAGTTCGCGTCCTCGCTCCCGGAGCTAGATGGGGACTCGGACGACGAGGAGAACTACGGTATCCCCGAGGACGAGATCGAGTTCTGGAAGCAGAACCGCACGGTGCTCGTGCGGAAGCGCCTCGCGCAGCGCCAGAAGCTCCAGGAGAAGTTCGACCAGTTTGTCCTGCGCACGAACTCACTCGAGGCCGCGAACTGATGCTAGGCAGGCGTGCGGGGTGGCCAATGCTTGCGTCCGATTGTGCTCTCTCATACTTGGGTTTGGTAACATCTCTCTTTGCGAATCAAGACTGCTCTCTTTCTTCACGTCCGTCGGTTGATTCTTGAGGCTTTGCTTGCATCTTGAACGACACGGATCTCACGTACTCATACAACTTTTAATGCATCGATATCATCACATTAAATTCACACCTTGCTTCATCTATCCTACTTGCAAAACTCTGATGGGTTGGTCTCTGCTTCTCATAATTCACCGCGACGCTACTCTCGTCGATTATCTTCACGACCAGAAAGCTTCGATCTCCTTCTCCTGCGACACGATCGCCTGCTCGATCATCTCCTTATGGTCTGTGCACGAGAGGAGCGCGTTCGCGACCTCATGGCGGTTCTTCTCCACAAGGTTGTGGTAGTTCTCCGCCATGGACGAGTACCTGTGGGAAGGAAAGCGAGAGTGAGCGACTCTGGTTGGTGAACAATTCAAACAAACAGGAGACAAACACTGCGATCACGTACGATTTCTTGAGCGACTCCAGCTGCTGGCGAGATTGCGTCTCCTGCGCGTTCACGTCCTTCTCGTTCAAAATGCCTTCGATCTGCAGCTCCACGTCCTCAGTCGTTGTGATTTTCTGGTTGATGCTCGTCTCACGGGCTTCGCGCTCTCGTCGGACCGTGTCTTCGATCTTCTTTGCTCTCGATTCGAGTGCCTGCTCCTTCTCATGCTCGACGTTGAACAGCGCCCGACTGTGCTCGACGTCTCCTTGCAGTTGCAGCACCTCATCAAGTGCGACACTTCTGCGGTCTGAACGGTTCTTCTTGAAATTGAGCAGTGCGGGACGCACGTGCTGCTTGAGGTGCAGACTCAGTTGCTTCGCCGCTGCGACTCCGCCAGTGTGAGCATCGAGCACGATTTCGTAGTCCACGCCGTAGGCGTTCTTCGCCATGGAGGGCAGGAGCTTCATGCTCGTCGCCTTGATGGAGTACTGCTTCACAAGGTTCTCAATCTAAAAAGGAATCGCGCACAATGTAAACGTCAGAAAAGATATACGAACACAGAACGTGGTAGCCAAGGCACTTTCGATCGTACCGCGTCCATTTGCTCGGCGATCGTGGTCTCCTGTCTCCAAATGCTGGATTGGATCTCCTTCTGTCGCTGCGCAGCAAGGTGGCACTGCTCGTTCAGTCGCACGCGCTCCTTTGCCATCTGCTCGACGTCTTCCGCCGACACCTCTTGGTTCTCAATACGGATCCGCAGGTTTTGGATCTCGTGCTGGCGAGCTTGCAGCTCTTTCTCTGTTAAAATTCACATTTACACACCACACGGTTCAGGATCAAGACTGGAGGCAGTCGACTACCTAAAGCCACTACGCACCTTTGTTGAGACGCTCCTGGTCCCTCTCCTGGATCTTCTGGATCAAACTCGACTGGTGCGCGTCGAGTTGCGCAACGAGCTTCTTGAATTTCTCCAAGTCGCTCAGGCAGTCTGCCTTCTTGGAGTTCAGCGCTGGCAGAGACGACTACATAAGAGAGAAAGCGTGATTTGTAAGAACAACGTGCATAGGATCTTTGCAGTCTGCTATTCTACATACCTTGGCGTTCTTGGCTTGCTCGATGCGCTTCTTGAGCTCCTCGTTCGCCTTCTCCAACTCTACGCACTCTTCACGAATGACGTGGTTCCGGGTATCTACAGCGACAGTTCAAACGCGTTTCTTCGATTAGCAGCAGCACATCAGAGAGAACAGTCAATGGACGATTCATAACAACGCACCGTGCTTGTTCGCTTCCTGTTGCTCGAGCAGGTTGTACTGGTCGTCGTCGCCAGCCAGAAATACGCGGTATGCGTTCCCGAGGTACTCGAAGAACGCCTTGTCTCCGTTCTCGCCGTCAAACTCGTCCACGTTGGTCTCGCGCTGAACGATCTCGTCATACTGGAGAAACCACAAACAGTCACGTAAGTATGAGCCATGACATACGAAGCGAATAAGAACAGAGCACTCACACTCAGGAGCTCGATGACCCACGCGATGGAGCCCAGCAGCGCGGGCCACGTGTGCGGACTGCCCACGGCAACAAGAGCGGTCTTGCTGATCGCAAACGGGTACCGCAAGTTCTTGAGCTGCGCCGCGACGTCCTCTTCGAACTTGACGCCGAACTCGAACGTCGGGTCCACCTGGCGGAAGAGGAACTGGATGATGTTGCAAAAGTCCTTCTTCGACGGCCCTTTCAGGATCTTGGGCGACAGCACGTGGTCGTACTGCCGCTCGCTCAGAAACTCGATCAGCGCGTGGATGCAGCCGTTCATGTACGTCTTATCAGCGAGCGGTCGGGGGTCGAGACGGCCACCACGCGCCGACATGGATGTGCGTCCACCGTACACGCTGCTGCGTCGTCCGTTGATTCCAGCGGCCATCGTTCCGACCGACTGGCGCGATGTGGAGTTGCGAGGCGCAGCAGGAGGCGGCCGTGGAGCACCGTGGACAGCAGTGGAGACGCGGCGCGACGACGCAGCCGAGGGGGCGAGCGGGCCGATGGACTGGCGTCCGAACGCCTTGTTCGTCGCGCCGAGCGAGATGCGCGTCGCCGCTGGGTTCGAGAGCGCGGTGGAGCGCACATTGAGCTGCGAGGACGAGATGGGGCCGAGCGTCGTGCGGCGCATGGTTGCTGCTGCGTGTGCTGCCTGGAGGGAGGGAGGGAGGGAGGTAACGAGGCAGAGGGCTGTACAGGAAGAGCGACGCGGTGAAGACTCTCGCACTGTCTTGGTGTCGTCGAATGGCTTGCTCGTCAAAATGAGCGCGAGCGCATAACCCTTGTAATGACAGATATAGTCTTTAACGTGGATATGCTAGGCTTGGAGAGCAGTTTCCCGGCAAAACGCGATTTAAACAAGAAGCTGTCCAGCTATAAGCAGGTTTTGGACTGGCCATTTTAAACATTTGAATCTTGCGCTTGAATTTCGAGCTCTGAGTTCTGCAAATCAGTTCCTATTCTGTATTATGTCATTTCGAGCTGTTAGTTTATTGAAGAACAAAGTTTAGCGGTGACACAAGAATGTTACTTCGTGGTATAAAGTTAAAGGCAATCGAGCCTGTCACGAATGTCAGGAAAGAGTTGCTCTCTGTTTTTCCCATTCCGAAGTGCCACGAACGTCCTGAGCGCCTGCGAGTCGTCAAAGCGCGAGACGATGGCGACGCACTCGAACGCTATGGCGAGTGCTCAAGAGACCCCGAAGCGCGCACTGCTGATCATCTCCGAAGGCGGCAACAGGAACTCACCGTCGTCACCATGCGTGTTGGAATTGAAGACAAAGGCAAGTTCAAGAGAGAACGAGGCGTGTCACTATCCATGAATGACTGCCAATTTAGTGCCATTCGGGACCTGTGCCACTTTTGAGTGTACCATTGCATTGGTACACGCTGTGACTGGTGGTCGCGTGGGCATTTTGCGGCGCATTTTGATTGCCAAGCGCATTTCGGGGCCATCGCTCGTGAAGCCATCGCACTTGCGCCGTCGGTCGAGAGAAGGAGAGAGCATCATGGTCAAGAGCCTAGGCAAAGCCAAGAACTACTCGGTGTCCGAGCTGGTCGCCAAGGCCGAGACGCTCGTGGATCAGTGCCAGCCGGACCTCGCTGTGCGGTTTTACGAGCGCGCGCTGCTCAAGGACCCCAACAACACGGCGCTGCTCGACATGGTCGGCGAGCTCTCGACCGAACTCAACAACCCAGAGCGTGCGCTCGAGGCGTTCCAGAAGAGCATCGCGGTGGCGCCTGCGCAGAACCCGGGCAAGTGGTTCTACGTCGCGCAGCTCGTGGCGGGCGAAGAGGCTGAGAAGTACTCGCTCCAGGGCATCCAGTACCTGCTCCAGGAGCTCCAGCAAATGGACCAGCAGGTACGAACATGCGTGCTGTCTTAATAGGCTGCTGCTGTCGACCGCAACCTTACTGCTTGCATGACTGTGCTAACACCCGCTCTCTATGTTATCATGATGCAGTCGAATGACGCGCTGATCGTGAAGAAGCAGCTGTGCGACGCGTACTGCGGCCTGGGCGAGCTCTACATGACGGACCTGTGCGACGAAGACAACGCCGAGGAGCGCTGCGAGACGTACTTCACGGAAGCCATGAAGTACGACGTCGGCCTCCCGGAGCCGACGCAGGCGTTCGCAAACCTGCGCCTGACGCAGCAGCGCACGGAGGAGGCGATCCCGTTACTAGAGGAGACGTACCGCCGTCTGAACGAGAACTGCGACGAGAACACTCTGCCGCCGCTCGAGTTCCGCGTGTTCACGGGCAAGTTGCTGATCGAGGTGGAGAAGTACGAGGAGGCGTGCGACGTGCTCGAGGGCGTGATGCAGGAGGATGACGAGAACGCCGAGCTCTGGTTCCTCGTGGGCACGTGCTACCGCGCGATGGATGACCTCTCGAACGCGCTCGAGTTCTTCGAGCGCTGCGCCAAGATGCTCAAGAAGCTCAAGAAGGAGTTCCAGGATGAATTCCAGCTGCAGGATCAGCTCGAGAGCGTCGAGGAGTCCATCGTGTCGATCAAGGAAGCGATTACGAACCGTCCAGAGGGCGAGGACGACGAGGAGAGTGATGACGACGGCGAGAGCGAGGACACGGGCGGCGAGATGGAGGACGTCGACATGGAGGAGTAGCGAGTTAGTAGTGTAGAGATAAAGTAAGGGGGGAGGGATAGAGATGCAAATGTTTTCTTCAGGTTTTTTTTATATAAGTACACGTGAGGGGCAGTCGTGGACATCTGGGACTTTGTGCTGTGAAGATGAATGGGGTGACGTATGCTAGTAAGCTGAATCGCAGGGACGGACGTCACAGTTAGGGTAGCAGCGGCAGCGAGACGATCTTGCCACTGGCGACCCCGAAGACGAGGTGCGTCTCGTCGGGCGAGAGCGCTTGCGAGACGATCTCGCCAACCTTCTCCAGCAACACCTCTTTGTCTTCCAGTGTGTGCGCTGAGAGCACCATGGCGCGCTCGCTGTTGCTCACGACCACTTTCGAGTAGCGTGCGCACACGTTGACGTTGTGCATCGGCTTGTCCCCCAGCGACACTTTCGCCATGAAGGTGCCGTTGAAGTGGTATGAGTACAGCGTCGGAACACCCGTCCCCATCGATTGTACGAGCACGTGACCCACCGGTGACAGCACCACTGAGATGATCCCAGGAGGAAGTTTACCGGGAATGTCGAACTGGCGCAAGATCGAGCCGTCGTCCAGATTGTGCATCAAGCACTCGTTCGACGCCGAGCCGCTGATGCAAACTCCCAATTCTTCCGAGATCGCCACGCAGTTGATCGTTGCGTTGTGACCCAATAGCACTTGGTCTGCAGCGTAGTCGTTTGCGTGGACGGGCTTATTGTTCTTCGAGCCACGGAAGATCTTGATCGAGTCCAGAAGCGTCGAGTTGATGTTCGCTACTTTCCAGACCGAGATCGTCCCGTCCGCGCTCCCAAGTCCGAGAATACTGCCGATCTGGTTCGTCGCGAGGCACGTGACGACAGAGTTGTGCTGCAGCAAGCGATACAGCAGCGTACCATCGCTCGCGGAGTAGAATCGCGCAGAGAAGTCGTGATGACCCACCGTGCAGAAGACAGCGCCGCCGTTGATGAACGCCATCGTGTTTGTCAGACCTCGACCGGACTGGAGCAGCTGCTTCTCGCTTGTGAGTCTTCGGCATTTGCGATCTTGAATCTCGATGTACTCCACTGCTGGGGGTTCCACAAAGCTACCGGAGCTTATCGGCGATCCGCCTGCACCAGATGAAGTCGACCCAGAGGATTTGAACACTCCAGATGCTTTCGTCGCTGATGCAGACAAGTCGTTCATGAACGGCGAGTGGTGAACTTTGACCAGCTTCCCACCAAATCGTTGAGAGGACAGCATCCCGCTACTGTCGAGACAGAGTAGCATGGACGTGCCGTGGACCATCTGGACAAAGACGATCGGACGGTCGTGAGGTAGAGCGACGAGCGCTGGGACTACGTCAGGCGCTGGCAACGGTGGAGTGACTGTCGCAATAGCTTCACTCTTTGGTTCGTTTTCCTCTGTCGATAGCAAGCTTGGTGCAATCTCGGTGCCTGAATGGGACTTCGCAAGATGATGTCGGGACGGGTGAGGATCTCGGAGCACTTGACTAGGAGTCTGTCCAAAGTGAGCGATCTGTGCTCGCATCGAGGACTTCGTGACTGGGTCTGCGATGGAGTCGATATCGACCATGCCTTCGTACGTCAAGTAGAAGAACACGTTGCTCGCTGCCACAGCTGCTGGTCCGCGCTGGTTGGAGCCAAAGATCAGGTCGATCCAGTGATGAATGTTCGCCGATACGTACTCACTCTCCAGAGCCTAGACAGATTCGCACACAAGGTATACCATCAGACAAGTGCGTTTGGGATGACCAGAGAGATTCAAACACGTACCACCAGGTTCTTCATCACAAAGTCTTCGGGAGATCGAGCCCAAGGAGGCAGAATCACATTTCCCAGATCGACTCCATTCTGCTTCGTTCCGAGCTCCAAGCCGTTGCAGTTCACGAGAAAGTCGGGCAAGTAGAACCACTCTGGCGTCAGCTCTTTCACGTCCGTGAAGTCATTCAGACAGTTGCGCCAGGTCTCCGCGACGCTGTGGAACAACCGGTCGGCGTGGTCGAACTTTCCTCCCTGAACACTCAGCGCGTACGACGTGTATGGCTCCAGTCGAATGAGGTAGTACAGCACAGCACCGATGTTCGAGTAGTGCGTCCCGTACCTAGTTTACAACAAAATATGACGAGAGTCAACAAAACTAAAAGCAACACATTGAGCTTCACCACGAAGCACTTACATGAACTTGGGGACGTCAGGGTCCTCAAACGCGTTGTACCGGTCCAGGTAAAACTTGAGTCGCGCAGGATCCAAAGCTCCAATGGGCTTTGTCAAGTCGCGGAACGTTGCCTGCCGAGACAAGTCCAGCACAGGCGATTCGTAGTCTGCGATCACCCACGGGAAGACAGGATACTGCGTCAAGTCGTTGTACGTCCGCCCTGCGATCGTGTTGAGCCACATGAGGTACTCAAACGTGGAAACCTCGTGGTTGACCCACCGCGCACTCATGTTCGAGTTCCTGAAGATGCTGCTTGGATGACGCAGTCGTCGCATCGCCGGATCACGCTTTAGCAGCAGTGGACGTCGAGACATGAGCGTTTCGTGGAAAAATCCCAAGTCTTCCTGGCTCAGGTTGAAGAAGTAGTTGCGCTGGGTCGAGTGCACAAAGATCTCGAGCGCTGTTGACTTGAGCAGGTAGCGTCTTCTGTTCAAACTGGCGATGTCGTCCAGCTTCCATCGGCGTCGCTTGAACAGAAATCTCCAAATCTTGTCAACAGACTCTCCCTTCTTCTTCTCCACCAAGACGTTGTCATGCTCGTCAATCACACGCTCTGGGACAAAGAGCAGTGCTGATTCTGAGAGCATGAGAGCTCCGTCGACGATGTGCATGTGCCGAACGAGCTTTGCGCTGATGATAAGATCTTGCTTCGACGAAGAAGAGCCTGACCTCGCGAAGCCTCTAGATTTGTCTCCAGATAATGCACCCTTCTCTTTTGACTTGGCTTGACTGTCGATGGGTGGAGATGGCGGGAAGAGCACAGGGCTGCTAACGCCTTTGTCCTGGCTTACTCGCATAGCCAAAGGCGATGCTTTGCCGTTGGGACTGCTGGAGATCGCAGAGGCAGACGCAGGTGCTGCGTCAAACTCGTTACTTTCCATGTATGTGGATACTTCGTCGATAAGCGACTGCGCCTCGTCGGTCAGCGCATCCTTTGCAGTGTACAACGAGTCCACGCCAAACTCCACAGCATCTTTCGCATCTTTTGCCGCCTTCTGAACTAAACCCGCGACGCCTCCTACAACACTCAGCATCGACGCTCCGAGAGAGAACGCGCTGAGAGACGACGTTGATGATGGCGCAGAGCTCACGCTTAGTGATGGAGTCGGTGATCCGGAGCTCGGCACAAGTGGTAGGACTGGTGCTGGGTCTTCGGCTGTCTTCGAGTTCGGGGAGTGCGATGTTCTTGCTTGATCACTTGCATCGCTCTCGCTTGCGTCATCGTTCGAAGAGTAGAACTGAAGCACTTCTCTCACCTCCTCGCTCACGTTTTCGTCTTCGTCATTCGGGCCATAGAACTGCGTGTCGGCGTCACCGAGGTCGTCATCATCGGAGTGAGCCTCGTACTCCGAGTTTCGAATGTCCACATTCGAGCACGAGCGAATTATCGCAGCTCGCATTTGCGCGTCAGCCAGGAAGTCGCTGTAATCTGAGCCTGCGTCGCTTTGCCAACTTTGCTCCATCTCGCTGGCATTTAGCCCACCTCTAGATCCACGAAACAGTCGCCTGCCAAGTTTCCCACTGCCTCGACTCTCAGTGTCCTGGAAGGACGATGCGGCATACTCGCAGCTGAGATTGCGAAGGCGGTAGTTTTCGCGAACCTTCTTCAGTCGGAGATGCATGCGGAGACTGTTCTCTTTCGAGTCAACCTTGAGCAGAAACCCATCGTTCACTCGCCTTCGCTCGAAACCTGGTGTCAGTTCATTCGTGGCGATGGAGACGTCCGATGGAGAAACGAGCTCTTCACTTGGGTGACAAATCAGCTTGTGCACGCTGCTCGCAAACTTCTCCACGTCTTCTTTTAGCGATGAGAGGCGCGAGTCGTCCTCTCCATCGTGCTCCGTTCCCATCATCGCAGCCGCATTGTCTTCTGCGATCTGGTTCCACAGTTTCTCGCAGCTTTGTATCTCTTGACTCAGCAGCTCAGCTTGAACCGACGCATGCTTTTGCGTGAGATACGGGTTGAAATCGGTCGTGTTCTGGTGCACATGGGCTTTCCAGCGACGGAGGAATGGCTCGTGGAGTTCATCAACTCGACGCTGGAACGAAACTGGATCGCAGCATGTCTGGTGGGTTTCTCGATGCAGCTGCCACAGTGTGAAGAAGTCCTCAAGCTGGGAAGTCTCGTGGAAGAACGTGAGGTCCGTCGATGAGATGATCTGGAGCGTCTTCGACAGCTCTGGAATTGCTGAGTCGCTTTGGAGAAGGAGTGCACTGCTCGCAGCCGCAACCATGATGTCCACTATCGAATACGATGTTGCGAACGAGTTTGGCACCGCCAACTCGTCACGCAGAAGCTTGAAACAGGCTTCCAGCACATGCAGATGAACCAACTCCTTCTGATCGTCTTGCTCCGCTGAGATGTAGCCTTCTTTCGACTCGAAGAACATTGCTGACTCTGCGAGAATCGGTCCCGTGATTACTTTGTTCGCTGTCGAGCTTGGCGCTGAGAATGAGGAACTGTTGGAGCGGGATGGCCGAGTGATAGTCTTCGCAGAAACATGAGCTCCATCGCCATGACGCTCAGCCGCACGAGGCTGCGGAATCAAGCGAAGATATTCCAGGATCTTCCGAAGGCCGCCCACTAAACTGGCACTGCACTCCTTCACTTGCTGGGATAACCTGATGCACTCGATGCCGCTGTGGAGGGCCAGGAACCGCGAACGAGAGTATGGCGTCACAAGGTTGCAGAAGATCTCTTTCTCTTCAGCTGTCACATCTTCACCGTAGTTTGCGTGGCTTGCGAGGTGATTCTTCAGGTCACTCCAGCTGATTTGACGCAAGTGGGGGAGAACAACGAGCCACAACTCGAACGCTTTGTGCATGAGTGCTCGCTGCTGTATCGTAGACAGCACCGCATCTTTCTCGAAGCTGGGTTGTTGAGCAACAAGTTGACACTGCGCCATGATCGCAGCGACTTGACAAATGTTCTCCCACAGAATCTCGGTCTCGACGAAGTTGGAGACATCCTTCTGCCATACTTTTCCGAGGATCTTGTCGCAGATGGCTGTACCGAGAGCGACCAGATCCGACGGCTTCCGGAAATGGTAGAAGTAACACTCCAAAAAGTGCATCCAGCCATTCCGGACGTAGAGAACGCTGTACACCACGATGTCCACGATCATCTGGTTCGCCGTTTTCTGCACAAGGACATGGCAGTGCTCTGGCAAACGCTGTCTGATCAACGCTGTCATCGCCTTTGCGATTGACGCAGGCTGCTCAGTGTTCTTGAAGATGCTCAGGATGTACGAGCAGCCGCGCCTGTCGTCAGCGTCCGAGATTTCTTGAATCGCCTCCAGTCTTGAGCTCACGGGAGCGCTTTCGTCATTCAGCAGGATCAGCTTTTCTTGCAACCAAGGCTCGAGCTCGCCTTCAGCAGCTTGACTCTCCAGCTCGCTAGCCTTGAAACTTTCTGCTGCTTTAGCAGACGCAGCTCGTAGTCGATTCAGCCATGGCGGCCAAGACCGAATCGACTCTTTCAAACTCTCACCGAAGATTGACGACGACAGCTGACGTTTGATTTCGAGCAGGATGAGCGCCTGAACATCGAAATCTGCATGCTGGAGGAGGCCGAGAAGAGTGAGCGGCACGAAATCCTGCCGGGCGATCATCACTGATCTCGATCCGCCTTCAGCTGCCATCGGAAAGCCCGGTGTGCTCGCGCTGTTTCCGAAGTATCCCAGCCGTTTCTTGCCGATCACAATGTCGATCAATACTTCAGCAATCGGGATCGTCACTGGGTGAGCTTGCAGTGAGGAATACATCATCAGCATATCTCTCTTCTTCAGCAAAACCTTGTCGAGGGTGTAGGCTTCGAAGAGCTTCAGCGCCTCAATCCGGACGTTCTCATTCGTGGACATCATCGGTCTCCACCACAGCCTTAGCGTCCCCTCCGAGAGCTTGGAAATCTTCGACGCCATCATCTGACGAGCTGAGGTCAGCTGCGACGATGTGGCTTGGGTATCCGATGTAAGGATCTGCGTCAGATATCGGACGATTTCTTTCAGCTCGATGCTGTCTTTGGCACCTCCTTCGATGTCGCTGGATGCAATGTCAAACGATCTCTGCTGGATGTATACCACGAGCTGTCTCCACTGGTCGATAGACGCGTCTGGTACCACAGGAAACAGCAGTCGGTCAATCAGGTTGTGGATAATGAGCTTTCGTAGAAACTCGAGCTGGATTTCGTTCATCGACTCGACGCTTGTTGCCTCTCTTGAGCGTGGCGAGTACACTTGCACGAGCAAATTGCAGAAGAAACGAACGTTCACTTCCTCCTTCGTCTCGGAATCAATCAGTGCATCGACAACTCGGCTTGCACTCGCGGCCGAATGGCTACTTGAGTTACTGTGGGGATTCGTTTGCTGCCTTCGCTCTTGAATAGCTCGCAGATGTTCTGGCAGCACGTGTGCGAGAAGCTTGCTTTGCGTGTCGAACGGAGACAGGTACCAGCTCGTGTTGAGAAACAGAAGAAGGTTGACATACTCAACAGCGACATTCTGTGGTACAGAATCAACCACCGCTTCCAAAATCTTGGTCACTCCATCGAGTAAATCCACCGAGAGGTAGCTCGGCGAGATCGACTGCAACACGAACGCGAGCACCTTGACACCGTTCAGCCGAACAAAATGAGATCGACAAGCGATGCTGGCCTTCAAACCCGCCGCGACAAAGCCGAACACCTGGGAAATCTCGTCCATTGAGAACTCGTGTTTCGGGTGAAAATCGGCCATTTCTGGGATCTGGTCGAGCAGCAACAGTAAAAAGCCAGCACATCCACCGATGCTGTCGACTGCCTGCACGAAGCTTTGTGTCACCACCGCATTCGTTCCCGGCTCAATCCAGCCGTGGCAATCATTGCCGCTAACGTCGTGGCACATGCGATTCTCGACGTCGCAGCTCCTTGCGTCATAGCTGAAGATGAACTTGGATTTGTCCGTCAGCCCGGTATTCTCCGCGGCAGCCGAGCTCAGATCACTCTTCCAGTGCGTCAGCCAATGGAGCTTCTCGATTTCAGACTCGGTCAGTGCGCTTCCGAACAAAGTTGGACTCCACACTTTGCCTTGCAGCCCCGGTAACGTTGGCATGATTCCGATGCAGTTGTGACCACCGACCATGCACAAAGGATCTGGGTACACTAAGCTCCCTGTCTGTACCGGTTTCCCGTTCACGAACACGGTCAGTTTGTCCTTGAACACCATCTTCTTCGCGTGCACGATGCACAAATGGGTCCACGCAGTCTCCATCTGTCGACGACTCTCTGCAAACGGGATCACGACTTGGCTGAAGTTCCCTTGCTGAACGTGAGTCTTCACAACGAGGGAATTGCCTTCCAGCATAGCGGAGATGCCCTGGCCGCTGTTGCCACGGAAGCTGTAGAGAGACACCAGCTCCGAATTTGCACTGAGAAGCAGACCGCAGCTGAACGTGTAACCTTTCTTTGAGAACAGCATTTGCGACGACGGCGCGATGATCCCGCCGTGTGGACCTTTCATCGTGAAAATCGCGCGCGGTGTGGTCTCCATCTCCATCAATTCGGTCTGTGTCTTCAGTAGCAGCTGGCGCACTGGGGGCTTCCCGATGCGCAGGAAGTCAAAGAGCATCACGACATCGATCGAGCCCACCGACTGATCGCAGAGCTCCTTGATCAAGGCGACGACTCCTTCGATGACTTCGATCCGGACGTCAGACTTGCTCGCCAGAGCATGCAGCGCGTTAAGGAAAGCCTTCAGCACGACGTTGCCTCTGTTTCCACGTGGCGCAGAAGCAGCGACAGCAGCGTCGGCTTGCTGCTGCACCTCGTCCAAGAACACTCGCGGGTCGTAGCTGTACGCCAGGCACGGCAGGAACACGCGTCGGAGCACTTCAAGCACCTCGAGCTGCGCACTCGGCTGCGCGTCCATTTGGCAGAGCATGTCGAGCAGGAAGAGCACGGGGTCCCGGAGGCCCGCGAGCCGCTCCGGCTCGTTCGCGATCTCGCCGAGCGCCTGCTGCTGCGCCGTCTCCACGTCGTGGAGCATCTTGCGCACGTCGTCCTCCATCGTCTTCTCGTCTCTCCGGTCGGTTAGCGGGCGTCGCGCTGGCCCATGCACTCGCTCGCGCGCGCCTCTCCGTCGTCTGGACTGCGTGCGTTCGCCGCTTCTTCTTCTTCGTTGCTGAAGTTTTGGGTGCGGGGTCGCGTGAAATTCGGAACATTTACAGTTTGTAACGCGGTTCTGTCTTCAACAACTGAGCGTATTATTGTGTCTCTTGAGAGGAATGTGGAGTGACGATGGCCCAACTTCAACATGCTTCGGATGGGACTCACAAGGAGAATGGAGGCGAGTGCATGCATGCGCAGTTCATTTATCATAAATACTAGACTACGTGTGTGCTTGAATGCATACCATCACGGCTTGACAGGTCACGCCGCTGCTTGGGACCTCGCAAAGCTCTTGCTCTGCTTCCTCGCGTGCCCGCTGCTGGCGGAGCGCTGCAGCGCGGGTCGTGGCTTTGGGCTTGGGGGCTTTGGCAAATTGTAGAGCTTCTCCAGTTGCATCCTACAACGCATCACGAAAGATGATGAGACTCCTTTGTCCTATAGGCATATTGCGATGCTTTGACACGCCAAAACGCACAGCTGGATGTTGAGCTCGCCCCGCAGCTCCTGCATGATTCGACAGCTCCTTCTTCGCTCGATCTGATCAGCACACACTCGTGCCATGAATCACCTTGGCCAAGACAAACATGTCACAAAGCAGATCACTTGCACTTTACAAACCTTGTACTGGACGCTCTCATCCTGCTGTGTTTGCCGCAAGAGCAGCAGCTCGTTGGTCGTCGTCGCAAGCTCACTCTCCTTCTCACGAAGCTGCTCTTCCAGGAGCGTTGTGCCTGCGATGTATTCGTCCAGCTTGGGCTTGGCTCTCTGCGTTAGGTAGCAAACGGATAGGAATCATCTATTCACATGATACTTCAATCTCACGATTTGGTATATGAAGCAAACCCACCTGCAGAGCAGAGAGCTCTTGACGGAGAGCTGCGTTTTCGTCACTCCTCGCAGCGAGTTCGTCTTTCAGCATTTTGATGTTCTCCTCGGCACGGAGCCAGTACTTGCCTCGAACCAGCGACAAATTCTGCAGAGCAGAAGGCCAGAATCAGCTTCGAATTAAACTCTTGAACTAGAGTTCGTCCACGCAAGCGAGACTCACCTTCAAGTACACCACGTCCGGATTTGGCGCTCTAGGGCTAGCAACAGGCGAGAAGAGACCGCCAGCCTCGCTCTTCGCTCCACTTGCCTCACTCTCTGCTGCTGCAGGTTCCTCGCAGAACGAGTTTTCTTGCTCTTGACGCGCCAACACCTCATGCGCTCGCTTCTCCTGCTCGGCTTTCTCCTTCGCTGCGTCTTTCAAGGACTGGAGCTCGAACTTCAAGTCCATGACCTGCGAGGCATTACGGAGTGAGCTGCTAGCCTCACGACAGCCAAAGGTAGCAGATGCATCGTACCTGCTGCTCCCACCCGGCGCATCGCTCGCGCAGCACTTCGAGCTGCAGCTCTTTCGTCGTGAGCTTCGAAAGCAGTCCCTATACATGTTTTCCACTCGAGAAATGAGCAAACGCACACTTTTCGCAGCATTATCACTATTGAGCAACACACCTGGATGTCCGCTTCAGTCGCTATCGGTATCTGCAGAAGAACCACATATCCCCATCATCAGTCGTGAGCAATAATGAACAAAACAAACCAAAGCACAAGCAGCTCCTTCTCACATTGTTTCTAATATGGATCGGGTCGTCGCTCGACCCGCCACACCCGAGCACTACCTCGTACGGCTCCCCGCCATGAACGCTCAGCTTCGCACTCGTGCTTCTCCGCATCCCGACACGACTCGGCGCTGCCGTGTGGCTTGCGCCGTGCTGCGGCTGGGGTTGCAGCATCAGCTGCACCATCTTCTTGAGCGACTTGACCTGCTCGTCGAGCGCCAGGTTCACTTCCACGAGGTCCTGAATTTTCGCGCCATTGTGGATGGCGAGCAGCGCGGAGGTCGTGAGGCGCAGGTCGGCGTCCTTGTGTCGCGCCTCGTTGCGCAGAAGCTCCACCTCGGCCTGCAGCTGCTGCATGGTGCCTGCCTCCTCTCGCTCCTGCATCGCCTCCATGCTGACGTAGTGCGTGCTGTCGTGGCGCACTAACGTGACTACCGGGGGCGGCTGCATGGCGTTTCCCCCTCCTTCTCCTCGCTCTTTGCTTCGAACGAGCCGTTGCGCATTTTGATCGGAAAAGGGAAACGCACGAAGCGACGCACTTTGCGCTTCAAAAGTCAAAGGCAGCGCAGTCGAGGAGTTGTCAGAAGTCGCAGTCAGATTTGTCAGAGACACAATCCGATTTGCTT
>JAASFQ010000317.1:0-28830 GCA_023333845.1 Globisporangium polare | reverse complement strand
GCAGTGTCGACACCCTATTTACAAATACAAGTCCGAGAAATGGGAAACTGGACCATCCAGTACATACCGGATAAACCGCTCAAGACCGGCGTCTGTTTGTCCTGGTTGAAGCTGGACCGGTATCACTACCAGTACCTCCAGAGGGTCGCGAAGGGGGAAGGACACGCATACTGAACGCAAGTGTGTGTTGGACACTGACCGCGCGACAACTTTGCGATTGACGCACACACACACACACACACTCGCACACAAAAAGAGATTAACGCACGATGGAGTACGGCGTGTACGGGCGCGTGCTCTTCTGCGGACAGCTCGAGAAGCGTCGCGACGGCGCCGTGCGTGGGGGTTGGGCCTCGCGGCTCTTCCTGCTCACGCCCGACGCGCTGCACTACTTCCGCAAGGCGACAGACCACGAGCTGCTCGGCGAAGAACGCGGCAATGTGCGTTGGCATGCTGCGTGGAGCAGTCCCACGGTCTGCATGGTGGTGGACTAACGAACTGTTTGTATGTATGTGTGTGTGTGTGTGCGTGTGCGTGTGTGACTGTAGCTGGCGCTGTCGATGATCAAGTCGGTGCGCGCAATGCCCGAGGACGAGGTGCTTCTGTCGGCCGTGGAGCCCGGAACCGAGCACTACTACCTGGAGATCGCCACGGTAAGCAAGCAGCTTCGACTCGTGGGTGGGAGATCTTCTATCGCGCTTAATACGTGTTGCTGCTTAATGCGCAGGAAACGCGCTCGTTCCTGATGCGCACGCCCGTGAGCGAGGCCTCGACGTGCGAGAGCTGGTCGATCGCGATCGAAGAGCAGCGCAAGGCGCTGCGGGCCGAGCAAAGCGACCAACGTGAGTGCTCCTCCTCCTCGTTCCCCGAGGCCATGCCCAGCCCGACGCTGCTTGCGAGGAACCATGAACTTTTCTCTCTCTTCGTAAGTCGGCGCCTCTTTTCTTACACGCCTTGTGTGGTGTGCTCTCTCTGTGTTGCACGAACTAGAATATAAAAGCATCCTCTTTCTCAATCAACAGGAAACGTCCCCGCCGCGGATCGCGATGATCTCGGTCGTGCGCGTGAACGAGCGCGACGCCAAGCCGCTGGAGGAAGTGATCAAGCGCAAGGTCGCGTGGGGCGAAGTGCTGGATCTCGGCGTCGTGCCGCAGGGCGGCGCGTGCGTGATCTTGATGCAGGACGGCGGCATCGGCCGCATCGGCACGCAGGCGCTCATGGGAAGCTGGGACGCAGCGCAGGCTTGCTGGATTGAGGTGATCGACGCTGAGTCTCCCACGGAGATCGAAGGTACATAAAGCAACATCGTCGCTTGTGTCTTGCGACGATTTCACATTGACAGCTGAATTGATGGCGTGTTGTTAGTGTCTGTGACGTGCAAAGTGCTCTCTCAGGCAGCGAAGCAGTCGACCCCGAAGGACGAAAGTTCCTCGCAAAGCCTGCCCAAGTGGGTCGAATGGGCGGACGAAGGCTCGAGCGTCGGCTTCCTGCTCATGTGCCTCTTCGTGCACCTGCTATACGGAGTCGACGGGTTCCACTGGTCGCACAAGTGCTGCCTCACTGTCGGCGCAGCACTGGCGATCTCGACAATCCTGAACGGCTCGTCTAGGTACGGGCGAATGGATGTGCTGTTGGTGATCTGGGTCTTGTGTTAGAAATCCGAGAGCTCACTTGCCATTTTCAACTGTCTTCAGAAATACCCCTCTGCAGATCCTGACCCCGAAGCACTCGAACACGAGCATGCTGCCGAAACTCCAGTTCAGCCTCACAGTTCACAGATGTCGGATCAAGATGGAAGGCACGGAATATTTGTACCCGAACGACAAGCAGCAGCCGTCGTTCTAGAGAACAAACGCGCTCCGAGCTTCATAGGAAGCTGACAAAACCTAGACAACAAACACATCAACGCACACATGCACACGAGTACATTAAGAACAAACAGGAAGGTGTGTGCCTTTAGATTGACGGGTTTGATTTTCATTTGTCAAATTACAGGGTTTCCCGTTCTTCTCATTTATTGTAAACGCACCTCACTCAACACATAGTGATGCCGTTCGCGCGGCGAGACTTGTCCAGCAGCGCCACGACAAGTTCGCGGTCCACGTCAGGGTACCCGAGCTCCACTAGCCTCCGGTTGAAGTCCTGAATCGTGATGGCGCCGCAGGAGAGACTGCTCACGCCAAGCATGACGTCCATCAGGATCGCCGGGTTTCTAATCTTCAGCAGCGCCTGGCGTTCGATCACGCCCATGGTCGGGAACGACAGCTTCCACATGTCGCGAAACTTCGAATCGTTCTGCTCGACGGCGGCCGCCAGTTGGTCCAGCTGAACCGAATTCGTGCGCCGGATGTTGCCGGGAGTCTGCTTTACTGTCTGTTCGTTCAACGTCTCCGCATTCCCCTCCGACGAAAAGCGAGTTCGGATAACCCGTTCACGGGGGGAAATCGTGGGGTTCTGCGTCTGATATCGCCCGCGAGACTTGCCTCTCTGTGAAGAATCCTGGACGTTCCCTGCCTTTCCAATCGAGACAAGGACGACCGCTTCGTCGGGGAGATCTGCTACATTCCGCACTGCTTCGCCGATTTCTGTCGAGATGTCGACGATTTGGCTCGACTTGACTTCGAATCGCGTCTTGATCACGTCGAGAATCACCTGAGGCTCCGTGCCTTCAAAGTACGAGATGCACACGGGCTTCCCGAATGTCGACAAGCTGTTCACGTTCAGGTGTTTGCACTTCGCGTTTCGCATCTGGAGCCCCATTCGCGGCCGAGGCAGGTTGATCTTCCACAGTCGACTCACGCAGACGTCGCACACCCGACGCGGTTTCCGCTGCTCTTCCAAGCCCGTGATGAGCTTCTCGCGCTCCGGGTTCGCCAGTCGCGTGCTCGTGCACTTGCTGCAGAACTCTTTCCTGCAGTAACTGCACTTGTGCTTCCACTCGAGCAGCGAGAAGATCTTGCTACACTGCGAGCAGTTTTCGGACTTGCGGTTCCGGATCTGGAGCGGCACGGGGCGGTCGGGGATCTGGTGTTGTAGCAGCAAATCGACCTCGTCAAGCGTGATGCTGTTGCCCTTGTACAGTCGGAACTCCTCAGCCATGAGCGATTTAAAGAAGCCTTCATTTGGGTACACGACGCCGCGACTTGCCATCGCGAAGTTTACCGCCGTTACGAGCGACCAGTTGTTGGCGCGCATGAGGTACATGATCACGAGCGTCGCTGACCGCGAGATGCCCTGTGTGCAGTGCACTAGCACGCGGCCGTGGTACGTGCGCTTCGCCGACTCGATGAACTCGAAGGTGGAGTCGAAGAACGCGGAGATGTCTGACTCGGGTCGGTCCTTGATCTTCACGGCCTTGTACTGCACGCCTTCATTTGCAAACACGTTCTCCACATCGAGACTCGCGTTCACGACGTGCGTGATCCCGAGGTTCTGGATCACCTGCTTGGACTGCGCGTGCCACATGTTGCCGAGAAACAGGAAGCCTTCGAGGATCTCGTTCGGGTAGTTGAGGTTGTGGGTGCCGCTGCGCGTGCGCGTCAGGCCGAACGCGATCTCGTCCAGCATCGCGGACGTGGTGTAGAAAGGGTAGCGGTACCTGAACGTCATGAAGCCGTCAAAGAGCGACTTGACACTCGTGACGAGCCCGTCGTTCACGATCAGCCACTCGAGGTGTCGCAGCCACGAGTTCTCGCTCTCGTCTGCGCGCATCGGGTCTCTGCTGTTCTTGCTCTTCACGGTCTCTCCAAACAGCACGACATCGCGGAGCTTGCGGCGCTTGACTGTAAACAGGTACCGCTGCTCCGCGAGCATGCCTTTCTCGACATCGTCGAGGGTCATGCAGTCGGTCATGGGCGGGATCGAGATCGCCGACGGGATCGTGTCTTCCTCGAACGCTTCTCTGGGCCGTGCGTCGATCAGGATCAGGCCGCGCGCAGCCTGCACCTGGTTGTAGAGCCATCGGCAGTTCACGCGACCCGTGCGCACGTGGCGCTTGGGCATCGCGACGATCGGCTGCGAGACGGGCGTTTCGACGACGTGCTCCACCTCGACAGCTCGCGACAACGGGCCTTCGGGTCGCGTTGACTTGTTCTTGCGCTCGTCGCCAACAGACATGCTGTTGTAGTCACTGCTGCTCTCTGTAATGGGGGCGGTGTCTGCGGTTGGCTCGTGGGGGTCTGGAACTGTGTCACTCGAGTCCTGCTGCGTACCGGCTGCTGCTGCTGCGCTTGCACTGCGGGCAGAACGCGCCGCCGTGATGCCAGTGAAACTGAGCGTCTTGCTCGAACTCGTCGTGCCTCCCTCCACTCGCTCGTTAAGCGCTGCCTGCCTGCCTGTCTGTCTGCTACCTCCCCCGCTGGCTGGATCTCTCTAGCCGCACACGCTCGCTCGCTTCTTATCCGTCGCTCGCGTGCTTGCTTCTTCCAGGGAAAAGAGGAAACGGCGGCGCGTGGTCCTCCGATTCGTCCGCTGCAGCTCAGCTACCAATACACGGACGGACGCTGAGCGAGAGAGAGCGAGAGAGAGAGAAGACGCGTGGAATGTGACGATCCTTCGCGTCTCGTCGCGCCAGTGGTCGGTCACCTCGGCTCGTGAGCCTTCCCTGTTCTCGCTCGCTGTACTGTATTGTATTGCTGGCCCGGCTCGCCTCGGAACCCAACAACAGCAGGCAAGACGCACGCGCAGGATATATTCGGCAGTCACCTCGCTTGACTGTGGACACCCACGCCCTCACTCACGCCGTCAGACAGTTGGGTGCCTCGAAGAGACGGAGAGATGAAGCGGCTTGTCTCTCTCTCGCAAGTGAGTGAGTGAGTGAGCAGAAACAACGCGCTCGAAGAGCCACTTGAAACCGGCTCACTTTTCATCGAGAGCCTGCGATATCTTATATTCTAGGTTCGTTGCGTCGCGCTCGCGAACAGCACAAGCCTCAGCACGCGCCTCTCAAACCTGATACAACAAACTTGTGTGCCACACCACAAACATGGCTCCGCTTCAAGCATTAAAAAGTGCCGAAAAGAGCGGGTCTCGCTCTATCTCGCTCTATTTTTCTCGGCCGCGCGCCATCTTGCGATTTGTATGCGCGCGGCTCGTCATTCGATCCATCGCAGAACAGGCGCAATTGCGCTCGCGGCGGCGGGAACATGAGAGAGAGAAAGAAAGAGAGAGAGAGGAATGGGGAGAGCGAGCGAAGGCGCGCAGCTGCAGCCCCGCGCCACCCCCCAGATCCAAGCGCCAAACGCCACCGCGGTCGACCGGCGAGGTGGTGGTGGTGTTGCGTGTGCGTGTGGCGTAATGTTCGCAGGCGTGCGTGGCTTTTTGCGGTGCGTTGGCGCGAGAATCAGACGACCGTTGGTACCCATCTTCATCCAATCTCCGCGATTGGAAGTGGGTGCGCGACCGGATGGGTGGATGGATGCTCGCATACTGCGTGCTGCTGCTGGAGGTGTCTTTGGGTCTGGCAAACATGGATGACCAAGTCCATGGTGTCGGGGTGGCAATCAACATTGATAGGATCATGCAATGTATATTTCAATGATAATAACCTCGCTATGTGAAGCGCGGATAAGGACGCTTGTTCACATGACGCTGCAATTGCTGGGACGACGGGATCGCGGCAGCGGCACGGGTCGATCTGGGAGGCGACCCTGCAGCAGCAGGTCCAGCTCGCTCTCAGTGACGCTGTTGCTCTCGCTCTCGTGCAGCCGCCGCTCTTCTTGCAACAATGCGCGCAAGAAGCCTTCGTTCGGGATGATCACGCCTCGTCCTTCGCGTGTGTAGTTGAACGCCTGCACGAGCGACCAGTGGTTCGCGCGCATCAGGTACATGACCACGAGCGTCGCCGAGCGAGAGATCCCCTGTGTGCAGTGCACCAGCACACGGTAGGGCTGTGTCGGTCGAGCTCCTGTTGTTGTCACCCAGCTCGGAGACGATGCGTGCTTGGCTCGATTGATGAAATGGAAAGTCGAATCGAAGAACTTGCTGATGTCCGCCGTCGCCTCGTCCTTGATCTTGATGTCGTGGTAGAAAACGCCTTTGCTTTCGAACACGTTGCCGAGGTCGAGCGTCGCATTGACGATGTGTGTGATGCCGAGATCCTCAATGACCTGCTGCGACTCCGCCTGCCACATATTACCGAGGTATAGGAACCCTTCGACAATCTCATTCGGGTAGTTCACGCGATGCATCCCGGACTGGATCACGCCTGTGCCCGAGACCGCGCGGGTTGTGTAGAATGGGTAGCGCTCGCTGAACTCTGAGAAGCAGTCGCTGAGCGTCTTGACGCTGGCGACGAGTCCGTCGTCCACCAGTAGCTGCTGCAGCGTGTACATCCACGACTTGGTGTCGCGAATCTGCGCGCTGTCTGCAATCACCACGATGTCCCGCAGATTCCGCTTGCGAGGCGACAGATCCGCGAGATTCTGTTTCCCGATGCGGTCGTTGTCAAGGTCTGCCAGGCATGTGCAGTCCGCGACGGGCGGGATGGAGATCGCGCCGAGCAGCGTATTAGCTTCGAATGCCTCTCTGCTGCGCGCGTCGACGACCACCTCGCCCACGTAAAAGTTGTTGAAGAGCCAGCGGCTGTCGACCGTGCCCGTGCTGATCGAGCGCTTGCGACTCGCTGCACTGCTGTTGCTGCTGCTGGTGCGTCGGATGGTGCGTCGGATGGTGGTGGCTTTGCTGCCCGGTGCAGCCGTGGCTGTTGTTATTTTGGAGCTGTCTGTCGTGCAGCTCATGGGCGATCTGCTGCTGTGTGCGGGTGCTGCTTCGTCTTGTTGGTCGGCGGCGGCGGCTTTCGAAATGACCAAAGCCAAGTGACTGCGCGAAGCAACTCGTTTCTGTCGGCAACGAGTTGCAGTTTACCTGCATGAGAGTATATCCTGTACAATTGTATGTTTCCCAAATAACACTGCCGAGAGTGGTTTCGTCTATTAATATATGCACTGTCCAATCCGATTGAAAAGCGGATTTGACGTCCGCCAGCACACACGGATGGATACAATTCAGTCCCTGAGAGAGAGAGAAAGTGCCCACACGCGTCGAGATGCGGCGGCAGCATATTTTGCAGTTAAACAAGTTGCGCGCACTCTGCAACTCGCTTTGCTCTGCTCTCCACTCATCGAGCTGCCACGCTTTGTGAACCCATACCCATCAGCGGCCGATGCCGCGATGAGCTTGCGTCACGCCTGTCAGCACGCGAGACGGTGTCGCACACACGAGGCGGCCATCCATGTTTGCTCAGCCGCAAAAATCCGAGATCAAAATCCGACCAAAACAACAGTACCGTATGCACGGGAACTGTACCGCCTTATCCGTTTTCGCTACCGTTCATTGGTCAAAAATGCGCCACCAGTCGCGAACCACAAAACACAAAAGGGAAAATTGGGAGGGGGCACAAATACGCAAGAGTGACGGTCCCAGCGCGGCAGCGAAGGGAAAAGCGAGCGAGTGCGCGGGTTGGTCCGAGCCAATTTCCCAACAAAACGCTCCCATTCGGTCACTGCGAGGAACGCCTTCCTCGCTTCCCCTCCATCCCTCCCTCCCTTGACGACGACGGCGACGAGGACGACGGCGCGAGGAACGACAGCGAGCGACTGGCGAGTCGCTACTTCTTCAGTGGCATCATCATCCTCTCGACGGCGAAATCCCGACGCGAAACGACCGAAGCGATCATGAGCGGCACGCCATCAGCCAGCGCACAGGCGCACTCGAGCGATAACGGCAACAACAACATCCACGACAGCAACTGCTGCGTGTGCCTCGAAGTGGTCGACTACCACGGCTCCGTCATGGTCCACTGCGCCAAGTGCGCGATGAACGTGCACGTCAAGTGCTACGGCATGACCGTGCCCACCGACGGGTCGGCGTGGTTCTGCGAGGCGTGTCAGTACGTGCTTGGCAAACTGCCGGAGACGTCTGCTGCAGCTGCGCCAGTGCCGCGCATGCAGCCGCGGTGCGCAATTTGTCCAGTTGAAGGCGGCGCGCTGCGGCTCTCGAACCAGCCTGGAGTGTGGGCCCACATGCTGTGCGTCAATTGGATCCCCGAGCTTTCGCACAGCCTCACGGGCGAAATGAACCAGGCTGTAAACATCGCGCTGCTGGATCGGAGTCGCGAGTCGCTGCGCTGTCTTGTGTGTGGTCAGCGTGGTGGGTGCATCCAGTGCATCAGTGGACGTTGTGCGCGTGCGTTCCACGTTTTGTGCGCGATTCGCTCTCCATCGAGCCTCATCTTCACGGGCTACAATGGCGAGAACCAACAAGTGTACCACTGCAAATCGCATCTGTCGGACGTGTCGACAGCGAAGTACGAGATGGTCGACGACTCGTGGCGATGCAATCCGCGTATCGAATCATTTCTGCAGCAGAATCCTCCCGTCGAAGGCAAGTGTCGAATATGTCAGAGCAAGACTGTTCCAGCGACTCAACTCACGCATGAGACTCAGTGCTTACTCGCATGGCTGACAAGAGAAGAGATCAAGAAGAGAGCGGAGGAGCTGAATCATCGTGGTCTGAAGCAGATCGAGATCTCATATCCAGCGCGAGGAAAGTCGCAGTCGAATGGCCAGAGCTCGTCGAAGAGCAAAGGCGACCGGACTTCAAGAACAAGTGACCCTGCAACGAAGAAGCGCCAGCATGCCGTGATGTGGCCATGTCCAGAGTGCGGTGACTCGATTCGAGAATCACAAATGGCAAGTCATCTGCAGAATGGTTGCTTTCAAAGCAGAGATGAAAGTACCTCGAACGGCCGACGCACAAAGAATCCGAACAAGATGAAGCGCAAGAGTAGTGGACAAGTCCAAGAAGCGATGATTGATACGACGTGTGAAGAGCCGAGTGCGTCGTCTGATCTGTCCGACGTCCTCTTTGCGACATGGCCGGGCCAGAGTGCTGGAAATCCCATGGACTCCACGCATCTGTGGAAGGTCATCAATGGCAACTTCTACAGCAGCAAGGTACTCATGAAGCGACGAATGGAGCAGCTGTGTAAGAACGCGTGCGGCGCAAAACTCGAAGACATTGGGAACTTTTCGCGCAAGCCGGCGCGCCATGATGTGCTTGATTGCACCGACACGGTGTTGCTCGATCGCTTACCAAACGACCCAACGGAAGCGCTCCATCTGAAGGCTATTCTTCACCGCTGCGATTTCATGATGCGGGCGAGTCGAGCGCGATGCTTGGAGGATATTTACGCGCAACCAAGCATGCAAATCCACCATTTCCCGTGTCTCCCAGCCACTCAAGAAGCAGTCGGAGAGTCTGCAGGCGAGATGGAAGATGAAACCCCCCGTGAGTTCAGAGTCTTGTTTTCGAACAGCGAGAACGCGACCATGGATTGCAAGTACGTCGTGAAGCTCTCGAAAGGCGGTGCCAAGGGCCAAAGACCGCCAGCGGACGGGTTGTTCTGGAGCAGTTTTCGGCATGATGCTTTAAGCATGCTTGCTGGACCATCAGTGGAAGCAAACAAAGTCCCCATCGGTCGTGACGACCATCTGTGGCTGTCAATGGAAGTCGGAGATGCTTCTTTGGATTCGTCAACGACCAATATTCCGGCTGGTTTGTTGCAGACCGAGGAACAACTGAGTTACACCGACGAACTCACACCCGAGATCAGCTTGGTGATGGAGAATCTGAAAGAGCAAATGAAGCAGAATCGCTTCCGGCTCCGATCTCTGTCCAAGAAGCTTCAGCTGACCGATCATTACGAAGGTCAGTCCAATCGAGCAGCCGCCGTCATCGAGTCGTACTACAAGGAGTTTGCAGCGTGGAAGCGCCTGTGCAAGAGTTTGGCGATCGGCTACAAACACATTCGTCATGGAGAGCCTGTCGCTCAAGCACCCGCTGAAGTCAAGAAACCTCGAGGCTCAGTCTCCAGTGACTCCTCGCCATCTCAAGAAGATGATGAAGATGAAGATCCGATCGACGACGGGACCTGCGTTGTGTGCTTTGACGGACAATCCCCTGAGACCAATCCTATCGTGTTTTGCGATCGCTGCGACTTGGCTGTCCACCAAGGTTGCTACGGAATCGTCAAGCTCCCGAGCAACGAGTTTTACTGCGACCGATGCAGCATCGAAGATGACGGAGAAGATCCAGCGTCGTCGGTCTTCTGTCAACTGTGCTCTCTCCGCGACGGTGCATTCAAACGCACTGTGGACGGAAAGTGGGTCCATGTTGTCTGCGCTCTTTGGTGTCCGAAAGTGTGGATCGGAAATCTTCAAAGTCTTTCCGAGATCAGCTTGGTTGCTGGAGCGAACCAGTCGCGGTTTATCAACACGGTCGCTGAAGTTGAAGCACGCGTTGCTCTCCCGCAAGGTGAAACTCTTCAGCAAGCTCCGGAGAAAGGTGATGCTCAAGCGCTAGCGCAAGGCAGTCTGTGCATGCATTGCAAGGTCGCGTGCGGCCGAACGATTCAGTGCTCTCACTCAGGCTGCAAGGCGTCATTCCATCCGTTGTGCGGGTGGTTTGAGGGGCTTCCGATGACAATTGAGCTTGGCGAGCGCGGGTGTATCTACTCGGGTGGTGGTGCTGGCTTGCAGTTCCAGATGCTTTGCCAAAAGCACCTTCCAGTGCACTACCCGAATACCGAGCGCCTCATCCAGCGTCGAAGAAGACGGAAGTTCCGAATCGATTCGTTCTACATCACGCAGTGCAAGGTCGCGCGAGCCACTCCGAGAACACCAGGAAGACACGAGTCATCGCTGCTGTCAGGTCCAATCATGCAAGCGCTTATCTCTACAGAAGAGAAGTCGTCGGCAAACGATCAAGATGGCGCAGAGTTTTCCGAGTGGACCGACAGAGCTGTCTGCGGCGGCTGCTTCGAGCACAGCTCTCCAATCTTTGAAGAAGAGCTCGAGGTTGACAAACTCCACAAGCGGCAATTTCTGATGCGATGCCAGTATTGCAACACCTTCGTCCATCCGGAATGCTGTCTCAGCGAAACAGGGCGGCCAGCAGAGATCTTCCAGAGCAACTGGATCTGCGAGCGCTGCATTTTGGTTGGCCAAACGACACCGACGCCGTGCATGGTGTGTGAAAAGTCCTGCGACTACTTGATGCAGTGCGGAAGCCCTGCTGTTGCGCCACCAGCACAGTTGAACGCCCAACAACAGAAGTCGTCGAGTCCGTCAGCGCGTATTCTGTCGCTTGTCCCGCCGCCTCCAACGAGGGTACTCAACCTGAGCGATCGAAAAGCACCGGCAGCGGGCCCGCAGCGAACGAAGAACCAGTCGAACCAAATCCAGCCACAGAACCCAGAATCCAACGGCTCAGGGACGATGCAGTACGACAAATGGATCCATGTGTTCTGCAGCAAATGGGCGAAGACGAAAACGGTCCGGAAGAGTCGCATTCTCTGCGCGCACGCACCACCGATCAACACCGACGGGATTGCTGTCCGATGCGAGATTTGTTCACAGAAGGGGGTACGTGCTGGCTGCTTCTGGTTTACTTGTGATGCAAAGTTTCTAATGCGGTTGTGTGTGTGTGTGTGTGTCTTTTGATCTTGCCATGATATCTAGCGAAACCTGGTCAGCTGCGCGCAATGCCACAAACGATTTCATCCAATTTGCGCGGTGAAGAAGAGACTCTACATCGCAAAATCGACCAAGCTCGAGTGGAAGTTCTACTGCGAGCAGCATCCGCCGGTGGGTGCTGTTTACGACGAGCATCGCCAATCGTGGATGACTGCCGAGATTCTTGGCCAGCTGCAGGATCTCCGCCGGTCGCTGGAACGTGGACGAATGCTTCTGGAGATGTCACGCCAACGTGATCGACAGCACAAGCGAATTTTGAACCTGTGCAAGCTGCCGTTTATGGAGGCTTCCATCGAGGTCATCTTGAAGAAGCGCCCCACACCTGCAATGCGCGACGCGTATTTTTCGATCACTGATGAGTTGCTCACAGACACCCCACGGCGCTCGAAGTCGGCTGCGTCTCCTCCAAAGCGAGCTGCTTCTTCGACGAACGCACGATCAAGGAATGGCAACATGGATGTCGACGAAACGAGGACGCCACCTCGAAGAAGCTCGCGAGTTGCTGCAGACGAGTCTGATTCTCCTGCTACCCGCGCTCGCAAACGGCAGAGTTCGGTGTCACAGACCACGGAGAAGTCGAAGCGCCGTCGTTTGGTTCTCGACATCGAGCCTGAAACGGAATCTCCTTCGAGCGAGATCAGTGTTGTTGAAGGCCCTTCAAAGAGATCTGCTACCCGGCGAAAGATCGAGACCGGCGATGCGCAGGTTGCAAACGAAGCACGCGGAACGAGAGAGAGAGGCATGTCGCCTGCTGAACTGAAGCGGCGATTCGTGAACTGCTTGGATCGTGCGACACAACCAAGCGATTTTGACGACGTGGTGGAGGAGAATTTCCCCGAACTGGTACGTGCACTACTGACTGCGATATCTTCTTCCCATCGAGCAAAACTGACCCTGTGCCTCTGTGTTGCTTGCTTGCAGATGGAATAGAGGGCTGCGCCGATACGAGCACAAGCACGTCGCTGGTTCTAAAGCTTGATTTGAGATCAATGTCCCGGAATCGCTAACGTCAATTTGACAGTCGTCTTGCACTTGTGAAAGGCGTATTCTGGGATGCAGCAGCTGGGTAGAGACTCCTATTTTTAGAATACATGGCCACACTTTTAGCGCTGCTGAGTGCATTGACCCTCGTGCAATTGCGATAGCAGGTGAGCTGGACACCGAGAACGAAAGAGAAAGAGACAAGGCTCCTAGCGATTGATGGGGACCTGAAGCTGCTCTCCGTACGTTATGAATTGTTTTGCGGGACATGGCCACCGAGTTGTTCGACGGCACATCACCGGCAGTGCATGAGGTAGGGACCACCGCGCGCTCGACACCGAGGTCATCGTCCGACAAATCGCAGTCCCAGAACTCGACGACACGAAGCGCGATCTCTTCTGCCGCGTCCACCTCAGACACGATCAGCAGCAACGAAGAAGTACACAACTATGAAGAGTGGGAGCTGGGTTTCGACGTTGAGGATGGTGCGAAAGGGTTCCCGAATACCGACGCCAACCTGGAGAGCTCGACAGATTCGAACTCGCAATCACCAAGGTGTAGCCCAAGATCCGAACTGGAGAGTGGTAACACGACCAGCGACGATGCCCCTTTCGAGTGTGAAGAAGAAGCAACAGAAGAGTATCAGAACGAATCGCACCAAGATGATGGCGATCAAAGTGTGCAAGAGCATCCAGAAACCGCAAGAACATTTGAGGAGAGCAAGAGCGAGATCGAGAGTGCACGGTCGACTTCGGAATCATCGAGCTGGGCAGGCGAGCGCCAAGCCAGTGAAGATTCGGTTGAGCACCACCAGTACTTTCCGTCACGAAGTGAAGATGACTCGCGTGGTAATCTCGAGATTCTGTCGCAGCCAGTTGTCGTTGCAGATCCTTCCACAGATGCAAAGGATAAGGTTGCCGACCGCCATACGAGTTCACCTGACGAGCGACTACGAGACCAGAGCTCGAAAAGCGTTCAAGGGAATATTCAGGTGTTTGTGCGTGTTCGTCCCCTTCCAGCCCGACACAACGAAAGCCAAGACGAAGCTCAAGTCGTGAAACTCGGTGACGACAGCAACAGCATTCGAGTACAGGCGCCAAGCAACCATGGAGCCAACTGCGTCGTGACGGAATGCAGCTTCGACAAAGTGTTCATGGGTAGCTCCACTCAGGAAGACGTGTTTAGCGCAGTCCAGCCGAGCATTCGCGCTTCGTTAGATGGATACAACGCAACCATTTTTGCATACGGGCAAACAGGGACCGGGAAGACGCACACGATTTTCGGCGAGGAAGCAGATAGCAACTTCCTGGCAGTGGGCAAAGAAGACAGCGAGAACTCGCCAAGATCAACGAACCCCACGTGGGGAATCATCCCTCGCGCCATGGCGTTGCTGCTGGACCAAGCGGAAGCGCTGAGCAGCACGGATGTTGCCGTCAGTTTGCAGTGCAGTTTCATGCAGATCTACAACGACAGACTTTTCGACCTTCTCACTGATCGGAGACGCCAGCGGCCATTGATCATTCGGGAGCAGCCGACACTTGAAGGAGGAACCAACGTGGTCTTGCAAGGCTTGTCAAGCGACCGAATAGCAACGTTTGATGAAGCCTTACAGGTTTTGCGTCGAGGGCGAGCCAACCGATCGGTGCGTGAAACGGAGCTAAATTCCTGCAGTAGTCGAAGTCATGCAATCGTTCAGATCAACATCACGAGCGAGCGCACGTTGGCGAGCGGAGACAAGTTGATTCGCAAGTCAAGGTTGAATCTCGTGGACCTCGCTGGATCGGAGAAATGGAACACGGAGTTGGAGATGGAGGATGCGCACTCCCAAGAGCTGAAGAACATCAACACCAGTCTATCGGCGCTCGGGAACTGCATCGCAGCGCTGTCGGAAGCTGGAAGGCGACACATTCCGTACCGAGACTCCACCCTGACTCGCCTGCTGCAGGATTCGTTTGGAGGAAACACCCAGGCGTGCTTGATCGCTACGATCAGCCCATCTGTGTGTGCTTGTGACGAGACGATTCGGACGTTGCAGTTTGCAGATCGCGCCCGGTCTGTGATGCAATTTGTTCGCGTGAATGAAGCGTTGAGTGGTGTCTCGGAGCTGCAAATCGCAAAAGCGCAGATCTCGAAGCTGAGAGAGCGGCTAGAGAGCGAACAGCGTCGACGGCACCACACACGAGTGAAAGAACAAGAGGTCGCTCAGAAGGAGTTTCTCGGGAAGCTGCAGGTGAAAGAGAAGGAAATCCAGAAATTAGCGAGGGACAATGCAGTCTTTTCGCGATGGCGAGAAGAAGACCTGCGGAAAATCCGAGAGCTTGAGAGTCGTGTGAAGGAACTCGAGGTCGTGGCTCAAGTCGACGTGAACGCGGGGGTTAGTGGAAGCCTGGGCACTGACAGGCCAGACGACTCAGCTTCTAGTGAGCAAGCACCTCTCAAGCGCCACGATGAGAAAGAGAATTTGCTGACGCCGATGGCGAAGAATGATGCAGCACCGCCCCAAGCGGGTATCAAGAAGATCAACTCGAAGAAGTCGATATCGTCCGTCAGCTCGACAATAAAAAAAGACGATACTGCCGCCATCAAGCCGTATAGACAAATTCTCGAGCGATATGCACTCGGCTCGAAGAAATCTAATCGAAGACAACCAGAGCGACAGCCAAACGAGACGGCGACAACGCCACCGCCAGCGTCACTGAGTCGAAATAAGCAGCAAGCAGAAGCCCAAGTGCACGCTCAAGCTGGTGTTACGACAAATGACAACAATCAGCGAATACGAGAGAGAGACAATCAAGACGCTGTGCCAGCCCCAGACGGGAGAAGAGAGATGGCGAGCATTGTGGCGTACCATGGTACGTCGGATGTGCACATTAAGAGGACGAGTCAAGACCCATTGGGGATTGATCACTTGGTGGAGAAGCGCTTCGTCTCCTTTCAGCGCTTTGTGAACAACAACGACGCGAGTCCTATTGCTGGGACCAGCTATGCCAGCGGATGGCAGCCAAATGCAGCGACCAGCTACTCAACCCCGGCATCCTACAAGAATGAAGGCCTTGCCGCTTCAGCACCATCAAACTGGCGCTCTCAGACGAATCTCTTTGACCAAGCCTATCGTTCGTATCTCCATCCATCCCCCTCACCGCTATCAAACTCCGAACCAGATGTGAAGACCGACAAGCTTGTCGAAACGGGATGTCAGTATCAGCGAAGAAGCGTACCAGCGGCCAGCAGTGTACCAGCTTCCGACAAGATTGGCAAGAGTTCGACAACGAGAGAGTCAAGTAACTTTGTCGTCCCCTTTCCAACCTCAAGCCTTGCGTCCGCTTCAAGCCTTGGAAGCTCCGACGCGTGTGAGAAGCACAGTCTGAAAGGCTGCGTCTTGTGTGCTGTCCGAGACACTCGCTCGCAGACAATTCTGCCGAACAAGCCTTCTGCATTAGCATCAATGGCGAATGCAAGCGCCGAGCTCTCATCGAGCATTGCCCGCGTAAAGCCAGTTATGGACGCTGCTCGAGATGGACCGTGCGATCGCCACCACCTTGCGAGCTGCTTCATCTGCGGCTCGTCAAGCGGACCTACCTCACTTGTTCAAAGCGCTGCTGTCGAGACCAGGTTGTCTTTGATCAATAGCCCATTTCAGCAAGTCTCAAGCCGCGACGAAGAAGACAGCAGCTGCAATCCTAGTGCTGCAGCAGAGCGCAATCCGCTTCTGATGAATGACTCCAAGTGCGACGCGCACTCGCTGGCGAACTGCGTGCTCTGTGCCGGTGTCAAGGCAATGACCAGGAAGACTCAGCAAGGGCCACCAACTCGGAAAGCATTTCCACTCGATGCATCAACTTCAGGTTCGAACTCAGCAGCAGCTGCGTGGACATCGAACCGGAACCTGGCACTTGCGGACCGAAGTTCAGCAGGAGAAGGCTCGGTGGCACCGTCAGGCTCGAGTTTCATGCGATTTGATGAGCAGCAGCAAGTCTCGTCGCCATACAGCTTCAACCCCGCGACTCAGCAGCGCTCGCTGCTCAGAAGACACTCCGTCGATTATGGATCACATGGGGATTCGGAAGGCTCGACGTCCCCAGTGAAGCTCCTGGTACATCTTCGCCCACAGCAGTCTGCCGTGAATCTGCACAGCACCGCCAACGACCTCGCCAGCAGCAACTTTCCGGCGCCACCCATGCTGAGCCAACCACGAATCCCTGGCGGTGCGCCACACGAAGCAACTTCGACTTTCTCGGGCCACTTGCCGTACCTGAGCAATAATACTCAGAGCAATGGTACTGCTGCTGCTGGTAACACTCCTGTTCAGTCCTCTAGTTCAATGAAGACAAACTGGCAGCCAGCGGCGCGTCCGAGCATCAAGGAGATCGCAGTCGACAGCAACCACAAGAGCTATCAGGCGCTGATCCGAGAAGCCTCGGACGCGGCGGCTTTCGTTCTGCGGCGCAAGTGATTTCGGATATTCGAGCTGTTGGGGTCTCTCTGTCTGTCCAAGTACGTCAAAGACACAAGCCACGAACTACACGCAGATTGACATGCGGGTGCTGCTCTCAGTCGGTAGGTATCATGATCCATAAAGTGGAGAGGCGCTTTCTCTCCAAGGCGGTGTCCCTCATGTTGAGGGGTATTTTTGACAAAAATGAAGCAAAGTGTTCTTGCAATTTGACCCGCATTTTATCAGAAGCCACGGTCACCTCACGATAATGCTGCTCCGCTCGCTCCAGCGTCGCGCCGCCGCGCGCACTCCGTCGTTGCTGCGTGCGAGTCGCCTGCTCTTCCAGCACCAGCAGCTCTTCAGCTCAGATGACAGTGCTGTTGCGAACACGCCATCGTCTGTGGTGTCACCTCCATTGACTGGGGACGCGACTGCTACTGCTACTGCTGCATCCGCCGAGAAGCCGAAGAAGCAGAAGGCCGTGCAGCAGCCGCCCGCGACGACGTGGCACTCGCTCGTGATCGGCGAGATCGTGTCCTTCGAGGCGCACCCGACTGCCGACAGGCTCAATGTCTGCCAGGTGGACGTCGGCGACAAGGAGAACCTGCTGCAGATCGTCTGCGGCGCACCCAATGTGCGCCAAGGCGCGCGCGTGCCCGTGGCCACCGTCGGCTCCAAGCTCGCGCTCAAGGACGCCGAGAGCGGCGATATGTACGTTCTTAGTGTGTCATTATTGTGTGGCGTTCTGTGTGTATGGGAATGTATGCCGATGGACTTGTCACTAACCGCGTGTATGGACGAAAACGTGTGGCTACGAATGACTCGAAATCACAGCAAGCTCGTGAAGATCAAGAAGTCCAAGCTGCGTGGGGAGGTGTCGCAGGGCATGATCTGCTCCGAGGCGGAGCTCGGGCTCGCGGACTCGAGCGACGGCATCCTGATCCTCGAGGACGACGCGCCCGTGGGCGGCCTCGTGCAGGACTGGGGCTCCGTCGCGCGCCGACTGGTCAAGCCGTCCAGCAAGGAAGAGCAGGAGCCGGAGGTGCAGTAATAACACAGCTGACCAATAAATAGAGACAAGTGCACGAGGAGCGGCGCAAGCTCAAAAGCGTTGGCATGAAGGCATATATACTATCCATTTGCACATGCAAAGAGTAAAGAAAGAAACTGGTACAAAGGGAGTCAAAAATCCGGGAGCGAGAGAGAAAGAAGAGCGCGAAGAACAAATCCACACGACCACGGGCGGAGCGTCGGCAGCAGCAGTTTCTAGTACACAGAGGCGATACGCAGGATAGGGGTGGCGGGCGAAGGAGCGCAGCACAGCACGACGGACGACAGCAGCAGCCACAGCGACGACAACAACACGAGCTCCACGCTTCCATGATTCGCCCGAGGCAGACGGGGGCGACGCGGAGAGGAGACAAAATACTTGGTCGACGCGGACGAACGCTGGGGATCGGCGATGCAGGCAGACGCGCGCAGACTCGCACACAGCACAGATACACAACGGCAGGAGGTTCTTAAAAATACAGGACGCCGTTCGCAGCAGTAGACTTGGGCTTGGACGGAGGATTCGACTCGCACTCTAGGGGCTCTCTATCGGTCAGTCGGTTACCGCTTACGCGGCATGTTGGCGACGCCGTCCAGGAACTCGACGGTCTGGTTCCCGACGGTCACGTGCAGGAAGCCCGTGGGCTGCTTGACCTCATAAATAGACAGCTCGAGCGGCGTGGGCATGCCCGGCGACACCAGCAAAAGCGGCTCGTTCGAATGCTGCTGCATCATGCTCATCTGGCGCTCCATGTGCTGCTGGTAGCTCTTCGCGAGCATCGGGTTGATGAACAGCGGCGACGGCGCGGACGAGTAGATCGGCGACGAGTGGCGCTGCTGCGTCGGCACGCCGCTGCTCATGTGCTGCTGCTGTTGCTGGTACTGCTGCTGCTGTTGGTGCATGTACAGCGACTTGCTCATGCCCGCGTTGCTGTTGTTGTTGTTGCCGTTGAGCAGTCCGAGCGTCGCACCTGGGGGCGGCATCGAGAGGCTCATGCCACTACCGCCGTTGTTGTTGTTGTTGTTGTTGTTGTTGTTACCGCTGCTGCTGCTGGACGGCGGAGGGCCCATGAGGCTGCCACTGAGACTTCCTCCTCCGCCCCTCGTGGGCGGCGTGGACGGCAGCGGCACCTGGTGGCCGTCGATCGCGAACGAGTTGTAGCGCAGGTGGTGCATCGGGTCGACGCTCGTCGTGTAGTGCGTCGGGCCGGCCGCGAACTGCTGGAAGCGTGTGGGCGAGCTGCCCGAGCGGTAGATCGACGCCGCCATCCTCTCTCGTTGTCTGTTGTCTCGTAGCTTCTCGCGTCGTCCGCTACGACGCAATCCTTTCTTCTTGCGTTCGCTCGTTCCTTTCCTTTCCGATGCGAGAATGAGAGCTCCCTTTTGCTTCCTGCTGAGTGAGCGAGCCGCCTTTTGTTTGCGTTTTGTTATGGTTTTTGCAGTCCTGACGGACGGACGGACGGCCGCCTTGCGTTTGTTTTACGGCTTTTTAATTACGGTCCCATAGCGAAAGCGAGTGAGAAGGGATCGGCTCGTGAAAGGCTGTTCGATCCCACGGCTGCGGCAGCTCGAGGTGGCGGCGCAATCACGATTCATGATTTTTAGTGGGTGAGAATCGAATTTGTGCAATTTCAGCCACTTAGAACGCATGCATGAAAAGAAAACCAGCTTTTTCGACCACTTGTAACACAGAAAAAGCTGCCATCATATCGTTATATAGAGGTTTGAGAGAGAAATAAGAAAAGAACCCAAAAGAAGCGAAGGAACGCAAGGATGCGTCCCGAAAAACTAATCGCGAGGCGTCCCGTATCAGGATGCTTGTTGCCACTTGCTCTCGAGCTGTTGGGGTTGTTGTTGTTGTTGTGGACAGCTTCAATTTGGAATTCGGCGTCGCGAGATTGGCGGATTGCCCGCGTCCAGCGCAATTGAGGTATGCTGCCCGATATGAAGGCATGCGTGTTTAATACGTGGATGGAGCTACTGGTATTGCTGATTCTTTCTCCAAGAGACTGGTGCGCAATGCCCTGTGCTCGTTGTGTCCCTTGCAGAAAAGGAACTCTGAAGGGGGGTCTTCGTCTCTTTACAACGAGTTGATCGAGGCAGCTCGTGCTGGCGAGGAAGAGATGTACGTACATGTAGTGCACGCTGCTCTTGCTCTTGCTTAGTGGGCTGCAGGAGCTCCTCATGTAGGCCTTCGAATTAAAGAGAGTCGATCGAGGACAGAGGCGGAAAGTCAGTGTCACGATCTCTTTCCGCGACCAAAAGCAGCAGAGACTCCGCAGAGCTATTTAGTAGGAGTCTCGATGACGAATCGCACGCATATTTAAGAGCGAAGGCACATCCCAACGGGTTGCTTGAACTCCCTCGCTTTCATTCGTACCGGGCTACACACTAAACAAAGATCGCATCTCGCTCTGCAGCTCGCATTCACATGGCACTGCGCTCACAGCCCAAGATCGCTCAGGCTCGGATGACTGTCGGGGCGGCGGCCCTGCTGCCAGTGGAACTTGCGCTCATGCTCGCCGATCGCGACGTCGTTGATCGACGCGAAGCGCTTCGCCATGTAGCCGTGCGCGTCAAACTCCCAGTTCTCGTTGCCGTACGCGCGGAACCACTGCCTATTGCTCCCGTCCAGCCACTCGTAGGCGAAGCGCACGGCGATGCGGTTGCCGTCGAACGCGAAGAGCTCCTTGATCAGGCGATACTCGCGCTCGCGCTCCCACTTGCGCGTCAGAAAAGCCTCGATCTCCTTGCGGCCGTTCACGAACTCGGAGCGATTGCGCCACGCGCTGTCGATAGTGTACGCCTGCGCGACTCGAGCCGGGTTCCGAGTGTTCCATGCGTCCTCTGCGGCGCGCACTTTCAAAGCTGCCGTCTCGCGCGTGAACGGCGGCAGCGGCGTGCGAGGCGCTTCCTGTCCACCGCTGCTAAAGAGCCTCGCGCTGGTTACAGCAGCAGATGGAGCCATACAAGCCAGAGCACGAGTTCTTTTGGGTGCGCTCATGGCCTGCGCTGCTCTGCTGCCTCGCAGCGCCGTCTGCATCTTCGTCATCGTCGCCGCCATCTTCGCTTCGCTTGGTGCTGTCGGGGTCCCAACGCAACCACTCTGCTTGGAACTCTGCTAGGATCCACTCGAAATAGCGCGCTCTCGTCTCGTCCGATGGGTTACACGATGTCGTTACATCGTAACCAAGCTCACGAGCGATGTGAATGTTAACGGGCGTTAAGGCGGCTTGCTTTTATTTAGAAATTACACAATCAAGCACATTCCCCCTTGTTGTCCGCGGGCGGTACATTTCCGACCGGCAGTCAGTCAGTCGAGCGCCGAGAAGCTCAAAGCAAGCGCCAGCGAGTGAGTGAACCCGCACCCGCCTGCGTGCGTCTCTCCGTCGCTCTCTCTCTCGCTACGCAGACAGACAGACAGACAGACAGACAGGCGCGTGTACGTGTGTACGTAAGCGCTATGCTCGGTTCCAAGTCCGCGATGTTCAACAAGTTCTCGAGCGTCGTGCAGACGGCGGTGTCGGGCGCTGTGCAGGGCGTGCTGGGCGAGGAGTTCAACAAGCACTACGAGACGCCCAAGGACTGCACGGCGTCGGGTGGCCACGAGCTGAGCTGGAAGATCTTCCCCGCGATCTCGCGCAAGAGCGGCCAGGAGGTGAGCATCTTCGTGTTCGACAAGGACGATTTGAAGAAGTTCAAGAAGAAGGAGCACCAGGAGCGCATCCTCGAGGTCCTGCGTCAGGAGATGAAGACGCTGCGTCTGCTGCGTCACCCGCACGTGCTCAAGGTCGAGGAGATCTTCGAGGAGAGCCGCCGCACGCTCGCCTTCGTCACGGAGCGCGTCACGTGCTCGCTCGCGAACGCCTGCAAGAACTTCACGAACGTCGCGAACGTGACGCCCGAGGTGCTCGAGATCGGGCTCACGGAGTTCGAGGTCGCGTGCGGCTTCATGCACATCGGCGAGGCGCTGAGCTTTCTACACCGCGAAGGTCGTCGCGTGCACCTGAGTCTCGGTCCGCACAGCATATTTATTACCCCCAAGGGCGAGTGGAAGCTCGGCGGCATGGGCTTCTGCCGCGTCGTGGAGCCAGGGCAGACATCGCGCAGCGAATACTACTCGATCGAGTCGTCGACCGGTGTGAAAAACCCGACGACCGGCGCGATTGAAGGAAGTTGGGAGCCGCCGCTCGAGTACTGCGCACCGGAGCTGGTGACGGAGCCGCGCTTGTTCAGCAGCAGCGCCGACATGTTCTCGCTTGGCCTGCTGGTGTACGAGCTCTTTGTCCCGCCACGCGCCGATGGTGGCCGCAACCCTGTGATCGACGTGCGTGACGGGAACCCGATGACTCATGGCTACAAGGTGCAGTCGCTCCACCCGATCACGTTCCCGCCGTCGATCCCCGTGTCGCTGCACAACACGATCCGCGCGCTTTTGTCTTTGCAGCCGGCGCAGCGGCCCGAGGCGCGCATGTTCCTAGCGTCGCAATTCTTCGACTCGGGCCCGATCAAGACGCTGCGCACGCTGCAGAGCCTCGTGGAGCAGGACCCGGCGTCGCAGGCCAAGTTCCTCACGACGCTACCCGAGGCCATCGACGGCTTCTCGCCGCGCGTGCTGCGCGACATGGTCATCCCCGGTCTGCAGTCCGTGGTGATCAACAAGGCCGTGGCGCCATTCGTGATCACGCCGCTGCTCAAGATTGTCGCCAAGGTGGACAAGCACATCTTCGGCCACTCGATCGCGCCCATGCTCATCCCGCTGCTCGCGATGACCGAGCCCGTGCAGTGCATGCTCATGTTCGTCTCTGAGCTCGAGGTGCTCATCCCGAAGGCCGAGGACGGCTACATCCGCGACCACATCGTGCCCATGCTCTGCCGCGCGCTCGACAGCACGGTGCCCGAGATTCTCGATACGGTACTCAACAAGATCGTGGACCAGGCGAGTCTATTCGAGTACCGCATCCTGAAACAGGTGATCCTGCCGCGCGTGAACAAGCTCATTCTGACGCCGCCGCAGATGTCCGTGCGCGTGAACGCACTGCTCTGGATGGCCAAGTCGTTCCACGTGTTCGACAAGGATCTGCTAATTGAGAGCGTGCTGCCGACGCTTCAGCAGACACTGCAGACCGACAAGTCCCCCGCCGTGTGCATGTGCATTTTGGGCTGCTACGACAACCTGGGCAAGCACCTTGGTCCGGAGTTTGTCGCGAAGCTCATCATCCCGGCCGTCGCGCCGCTGCTGTGGGAGAAGACGCTCAACAACTCGCAGTTCGACTTGGTCTGCGAGAAGATCCAGGACATGCTCAAGGCCGTGATCCAGGAGCGCGACAAGGTGTTCACGGCCGAGAGTTCGGTCAACAGTGTCACGACGGGCGTTACCGCGGCCTCGGGCTTCTCGGAGGCCATCAAGGCTGCCGAGGCGTCCAAGGAGCGCGCGACGGGCGTCTCAGCGGTCAACAAGATGCTGTCGGAGGAGTATGTTCCGGAGAAGAAGCCCGAGGCACGCAAGTCGGACGCGAAGAAGCCCGAGCCGTACTCGGACGACCCGTTCTATCTGGGCTCGCGCCGCACGCAGAGCGGCTCGGGCTACGAGGCCAAGCGCAATGAGCCGACGGCGTTGACTCGTGAAGGTTCGGGGGACCGCTCCGAGACCTTCTCGTCGCGCCGACGAGCCGCCAAAAAGAGCACGTCACGCTCGAGCCGCCGCGAGAAGGATGACGGCAACGCGGACCTGCTCAACATTTCGTCGTCGTCTGGTGGGAGTGGTGGTGGTGGATCGAGTGGACTGCTGGACCTCGGTGGCATGCAGTCGAGTCTACCAGCAGCTACTGGTGGCTCGAACGACCTCTTCAATGGCATGAACCTCGGCGGCTCGTCAATCGCGGCCCCTGCATACCCGAGCCAGAACAGCATGTCGTTCCAGGGCAACCCGATGGCAGGCAGTGGAGGCATGCAGCAGGCGCCGATAATGAACTACGGCAACCAGCCAGCAGCAGCTACGGGCGGCATGGGCGGTGGTGGTCAGTACAATCCGAGCATGATGCAGATGACGCCGTACGGGCTGGGCCAGCAGCAGCAGCAGCCTCCGCAGCAGCAGCAGCAGGGTTATATGAGCGGCAGTGGCGGCTACGGCGGCCAGCAGCAGATGAACAACGGCAGTGGCATGATGATGATGGGCAACAACAACAGCAGCAACAACGGCCTCGCAGGCCCAGGTCAGATGCTGCAGATCCAGGCGGCACCAGGCTACCACCAGCAACAGCAGCAACAGTCCTCTGGCGATCCATGGAGCGCCTTCGACGGCCTGTAGACAGCTCCACGGTAGCTCTTCAATGCTTTTGTTGTGTGTGTAAAGGTTGATTGTCAAGGTGCATTTTCTTTAGACATTCGAAAATGGTTGGCTGGCGCAATGCAAAACTCTTGAAATTGGTTTTCGTATGAGTTTTACATTTGACACGACGAGGAGCTTCGATAATGCAAATGGCAAATGACAACACGAACAAAGAGAACGACGGGGTGGTGGATTGAAATCTTCCTCATGTTGTCATTCATGTTAGAACTGCATCAGCAAAGCCTTCAGCAAGCTGCTCACCACGAGCGACTTAGAGCGCGTGGCCGAACTTGGCAAGCGTTGGCTTGAGCTCGGTGTGCTCGGCGAAGACCTTGGCCTCGGCCTCGGCGTGACGCTTGGTCTGCGCGAGCTTGCGCTTGTAGTAAGCGTCGGACTTGAGCACACGCTTGGCCTCGAGGCGCGCCACGAGGTCCTTGTTCTTCCAGCCGACCTCCGAGGCGAGCTTGCCCACCACGGTGAAGCGGCGCGAAGCCTTCAGGCGGAGAGCGCGGAGCGCGTCCGGGATGACCATACGCTTCTGCTTGTCGTATGGCGACGGGATACCGTCGAACACCTGGTAGCAGACACAAAGCAATACGAGTGAGCGGTTTGCGCAGCAGACTACAGTAAACTGGGATAACGACTGGAGACATACCTTCAAGCGCTGGAGAGCAGCGGCGCCACGCGCGGTCTTGTGCGGAAGCATACCACGGATGGTGCGCCACAGCATGCGGGAAGGAGCGCGGTAGTGCACTGGGCCCTTCTTCGGGTTCGTGGCCGTACGCTTGTTCAAGAACTGGAGGAACTTGACTTTGTTGCGCACGTCTGTTCATGAGTTGAAGATCACGATAGAAGAAACACAAGGTGCTCTTAGTGACTTCAATTCACATGGGCAGACGGCATGACACACAGCTATTTCACAAGTCAGAGGGCGCCTCGTGAGAAGACGTCGTGAGATGGTCCACAGGGTGTCTGCACACAGCGGCTTTTGCATGTTTTGGATGACGAGAGCGAATCGCGATCTCTCTCTCCATTTCGTCGTCTACTTGGCGTCTTTTGGCTTCGCAGGCGCCGGCAGTGAGATGGGGAAGAGCTCACGCCACTCCGTTGAAACGAGGAGACGAATCCTTCGCAAAAAGACGCCACTCACACTTCAAAACAGAAAGAAACTCACATGCAGATCCACTCGACACGCATCATCCAATACACGGACAAGAGCACGAAGGCTGTGGCAGACACGCCGGCTTCCCAACCCATGCGACACACGAGACACATACATACACAGCACCATACACAGTCCCATTCCAGCACTCGCAGACGACCACACGCATACACGACACGGGACGACTGAAACACCATCGCAGGATCCACCAACGACGCCAAACCGACGACACGAGCTGAAGACAGTGAGCGAGCGATTGACATTTCGGGGGACACTGCACAGACGACTGGGGTCCTTGGTGGCAGCTTGGGTGACAAGCCACCGCTGTGAGCCGCCCTCTCCTCAAGAGAGAGCGCATGTTGCCGTTCAAACGCGTCAAATCGCCGCTGCTGCTGTCTCAATTCCTGCTTCCGGGACGCCGATCGAAGACTCTGCGACGGGAGTGGTGCTTGCTCATCCTGCGCTGTGTGAGTTCTGCTGGATGTGGATGCGCTGGACGGGACTTGGTATCTCCGTGCTGACTGGCTGGCGAGCTTTGCTTCTACTTGATGCATGTTCACGTACGCGATCCGGAGATTTCGAGCTGTTCGCAACGGACAGCGACGACGTGCTGGCCCTGGAGCAGCTCCTTGGCGACGAGCGAGGCCAGGCGACCAAGCAGGTGGCCGCGGCAATCAACAACGACAGGCTTCTCAAACACCATTTTAGCTCGAGGAAATGAGGAAATGGAGCGCCTTCACGCGAGCGGCGCCGTCGGCATGTGCCATCAAGGGCTCCAAGCCGCGGGGGCCACCCGTCGCGGTTCGGAGCTGTGGGCTCAATCAGCGCCTTTTCAGCCAATGAGAGGAGTGAAACGGACTGTTTTGAGGACCGGTCCGGACCGGTTAGGGCTGAGAAAGTCGGACAAATGCTATACCTTTCATGTATGATACGCTATAGATTTTGGCGATTGATAGGATGTATTTGGCCATCACCTTTTGTGATATGGAATTGTAAAAGGATACACTGAGCTGGAGAATATTATCTTCACGTCAGCTGTGCTGAGTTTTTGGGGCAGGGCTTTTACCGCAAAAGCTGCTCGATCGGGAAATGGACACCATGACGCTCATGCACGCGAGCTCGATGCGCGTTTCGGCCGCGAAGCCCATCCGGATCTTCGAGGTGCCGTCTGACGCACTACTACTGCTCTACACATACATTCTGTGTGCGCCCGTACTGACGTTACCATGTCTTTCTACCTGTCGTGCTCGCCTCGTTCAAGTGGGACGTCGGCTCTTCCGTCTCAGCAGCCCCGCGCGCAGCGCTCGACGAGAATGACGCTCGAGTGAACACGAGCACGAGCAGCAGCGCCACCAAGAGCTACAGCTACCGCGTGCGCGATTACAACATCGATAATGCTGCTGAGAATGAAGGCGCAGCCTGTCCGCAGAGCGTGGCGCTCGCAACGGCTTTCAAGAAGCGCTCGCTCGATCGATGGGAAGAAGCCAAGAAGCTGCGCGCTGACCCGATCCTGCCTGAGCTTGAGCGCATGGCGCTGGAGACCGCGAAGCAGAAACAGACCGAGAGCAGCGCCATTGCAGCGGCTGCGTTTACATCTACTGGTAGTGGCGTGAGTCCAAGTCCGGCAGTCGACGTCTTCCGGCAGCGCTCCAAGCAGTCGTGGCAGAAGCAGCGCGAAGAGCTACGCTCCCAGGCAGCGGAGATCGAACACGAGAGCGCAAAGAGCGATAGGAACACCTTCACTGCTGACAGAGACAGCAACGCCTCGTCATCATCATCCTCAAGCTCGAGGGAGAGTCTTGCGGTTCAGCTTCATCGCCGTGGCTACGGACTCGACAGCACGTCCTCCTCACAGAAGACTGAAGCGAAGATGTTTCAAGGTGGTAACGCAGTGGCGTCCAGTTCGTTCCGTGACGCGTCGCGCGACGCATGGCAGGCGACGAAAGCGCTGCGCTCGGAGCTACCCAGCGACGTCTTCGCGGGCACAGGTGCGCTTTGATTTGTAGATTGGTCAGCATGCGTTGGGATTGTGATCCTAACCCGTTGTCTTGCTTTTTGTATGTAAATGATAGTAACAGATGAGAAGCAGCAGATCGCGTTCAAGCAGCGGCTCGTGGACTTTTACGCAAAGCACAACCCGAGCAAATTGGGGGACGTCGAAAAGACGCTCGAGTCGTTCAAGGGCCGCGAGGAGCAGCTTTTCGCCAAGCTGCAGGAGAAATACGTGACAAATGTGGGAACACCCTTTGCGTCGCGCAAGCAGAAACTCATCACGCGAGACGGCCACCCGACGGTGTTCATGGACATCGCGATCGGCGACAAGGCTGTAGGACGGATCGTGATGCGGCTGCTGGACGACCAAGTGCCGCTTGCGGCCGAGAACTTTCGCTGCCTGTGCACTGGAGAGAAGGTTCGTGTGCTACTGTACCTTGGAGCATTGGGACTGGCAATTTAGATCTGCTGCAGACAACAGTGTTGTGACTGTCGTTTCCATCTCACTAGGGTGTTGGGCCACTGGCGACGACGCCGCTGCACTTCAAGGGCTCCAAGTTCCATCGCGTCATCAAGGACTTTGTGGTCCAAGGAGGGGGTGAGTTTAGGAAATCCTTCTTGAACCCGTTGCTGATTGTTGATCAGGTTTGCTCACAAATTTCTTTGCTTGTCGATTGTTGTTGTAGACTTCACGGTTGGCGATGGCACTGGAGGACTCAGCATCTACGGTAAAACGCCACACGGAGACCTGTGGGGCAAGTTCAAGGACGAGAAGTTCCTGCCGCACGACGACGTCGGCCTGCTCTCCATGGCGAATAACGGCAAGAACCGCAACGGCTCTCAGGTGCGTCAAATGCTGTGATAGGCCGGTTTGTCTTGTGCGAGCTATCACACTCACGTGTGCCACGTTTCTGTTGGTTATTGTGCATTGCATTTCGCAGTTTTTTATCACGACGAAGGCGAATCTGACGAACCTGAACGACAAGCACGTGGTGTTTGGCGAGGTTATCGAGGGGCTCGAGGTCGTGGACTTCATGCAGAACGTCGAGGTGAACAAGAAGAAGAACAACAAGCCGCTGCCACACAACGAGGTGGTGATCGTGGACTGCGGTCAACTGAAACAATGAGGAGGTGAATCGAAAAATGCATTTGTAGGGTGATATCAAGCGCAGACGAAGAGTAAGAAGCCACAAAGCAGGTTTGCTTAAAAGAGTAAGTGCGCGAGATCCCTCTTCACCACCACCTTGTGCGTCCCATCCTTGTCCAGGTTCGCGCTGCTGGCGTTGCTTTCCTGGGCCGTGGCGCCGCCCGTGCGGACCCGCAGCTTGTGCAATCCGCTCGACAT
>JAASFQ010000316.1:0-28898 GCA_023333845.1 Globisporangium polare | reverse complement strand
TCGCGCGTGACCCCTCGGTCAAGGCGGATCGCAGCAGCTGAGCAGAAGCCAAGCCAAGCAAAGCTCGTTCCCTTCAGCATGGATGTCTTTCTCATCCCAAGCCAAGAGCAGCTGATCGGCAAGCGGGTACTCCAAGCGAAGAACGGAAATCACGAGACGCACATTGACGAGGGCGGCGACTACGAACCGCTGAGAGGCAAGAAGCTCGTCGCGATCGACCCCATCACGAGTGACCTGCTGAGCTGCGTCGACGGAGACACCCAGCAACGAACAACGTTCCGACACACACAGGACACGCGCCGCAAGGAGTCAAAGGCGAAGAAGTACGCAAGCAGGAGGTGATCAACGGCAAGCACGTCGTCGAATGGGAGGCGGAGCTGAGCGCTTACAACAGGAAAACGACCGACTTCCACCGCTTCAAAGCCTACGTGGAGAAGAAGAAGGAGCTGTGCAGGCATCTGAGCACCTTTTACAACGAGTACATATTTCGGAAGCTGAAGCTGGCCGACGACATGCGACGCCAGATAACGGAACCTCGTCTCCTGAAGCAGTTCGAGAAGCTGTTCGGAAGCGGGCAAGAAGCGACAGTCGCGATTGGGGATTGGGATCAGCGGCAGCACCGGAAGCTCAAGGAGCCCGTCAAGGGCTAGGGCTTCAGGGCGATGTTTCGGAAGGCGGGCTACAGTGTGTACCTGGTCGATGAGTTCCGCGTCGGCACGAATCCGAGACCGTACAGAAGCGGTAGCATCTTGCGTCACGGGCTGGTCAGGTGTGCGACCTGTTCCAAGCTGTGAAGCCGAGATACGAACGCCGCGTCGAACATCTGGAAGGCGATTCATAGGTTGACAAATGCAAGGAACGAGACAGGGAAAGCTTCTGTGCGTGTGTGTCTACCGGAACATGTTGTCCACCCCCACTTCGTCATCTGTCTGTGCATGTGTGTCTACCAGAACATGTTGTCCACCTCCACTTCGTCGTCGGCCTTGCGGCGGAACACGGCCACGTACTTCTTGCCGCCGCCGCGCGCGACCTTCTTGCCCTCCTCCGTTTCCTCGGTCATGGCCTCCACGCATGGGTCCGTGCTCTGTCCATCAAGGAATTCAGTCAGTCAGTTAGCATACTTACCATAAAATAGTTGTGGTACTAGCAGGTAATGAGGTATACGCACCAGTTCCTCGTCCGAGATGCGCGTGAAGCACGGGTGGCTCGTGCACTTCTCTACGTGCCAGTTGTGGAGCTCCTCGACGTCCGTGATCGTGTACAGGATGCCACCCGGCGCCAGCAGGTACGCGTACTCGGCGAGCAGCGCCGTGCTGACGATGCGACGGCGGTGGTTGCGCTGCTTGAACTGCGGGTCCGGGAAGCAGAAGAAGAGCTTCGTGAGCTGCCCCTTGCTGAAGTAGTGCGGCAGGTAGCGCATCGCGTTCGTTCGCAGCGCCGAGACGTTCTGGTACTGTCCAGGGTGCTCCGAGCGCAGGGCCTCAATGCGCAGGCGGACGTACTCCGTCACCTTCGGGCGGATCTCCAGCGCTAGAGTGAGCTTGTCAGGGAACAAGGCACCAAGAGCGACTGCAAAGCATGCATCATAAAGCAGTGTGGCGCAGTTAGCTGACTGTTGTCACGATTCATAGCATGCGAGACAAGCGTCATTATTCGTACCCGTGAGACCACCGAAGCCGCAGCCGACATCGAGGAAGTCGACCTTTCTGCAATATCCAACACGCCACACAAAAATAATGTTAGTATTGGCAAATGCATACGTGAAGCAGCAAACGATTTCTGCTGCATCACTCACGGCGACTCGATGTTCGGGAAGTGCTCCGACCAATCGGTCAGCTGTGGGTTCACAGGGCTGGGCGGAACACACACACACACACAAAGGACACAGCAGCACAGAAATATAGTGTTAGCACCAGTCACTCGTTCTGAGCAGCAGTACCAGACAGCAAAGCCAAGTGCTACGCAGAGCCAGCCAGCCACTCCTGCGCATTCAGAACAGAGCGCGACGTACTATTCAAAGGAGTCGTTGTGCGACAGCGGGTTGCAGTGCGCGCGCGACCGGAAGAACTTCTTCTGCGGCGCCTTGACCACCTGCGAGTCGTCGATCGCAGGCGCCGTGGTGGTAGTGGCGGCGGAGCTCATGGCGGCGTCAGTCAGCGTCTTCGTCTTGCTTTTGTCAGCTTGTGCATCCAAATGGCTGATGGAGACCTGTGTCCCGAATCCCGTAGTTTCTACTGTTGTCCCTAGTAAACATATAAAAGAGGGACGAGGCAAAAATGGCGATAACGAATTCCTCAATTTTCCATTTTCCTCCGGGAAGACTTGGACGACGAACTGGTGTATGGAGCTGCTCGATCTGTGGCATTGGATCCAAGAGCTCACGTGCCTGCTTCATCGTAATGGACGCGACGTTGCCCAGTAGCACGTACAGCGTCACAACAGACGAGCGGCAGGCGGGTCTCTGTAGCGAGTGCGCAGAGGATGGACAGGTGCTCGACCGCGTGCTGCTGCAGCACTTTGAGCTCCGTGTGTGCGTGACGTGCAAGCAGGACCGCAACCTGCGCGAAGGCGCGTACGAGCTGATCCCAAAGAGCCGCGCGAAGACCGAGTTCGCGCTGCCCGAGTCGTTCTTCCACGGGATGCCGTGCATGTTGAAGCCCAACCCGCACCACGAGAGCTTTGCGCCGCTCAAGCTGTACCTGAAGAAGATGGTCATGGACGAAGCGCATCGGCTCTACGAGAGCGAGGAAGGGCTCGAGAAGGAGAAGGCGGCGCGCAAATTGAGGTCGTACACCAGCGCCGCGAAACGCACCAAGCACCTTCTCAAGCGCAAGCACGTGCTGCTAGCGCTCGATGGCGGAGAGAAAGGCGACAGAGAGCGCGAGCGTGAGACCAAAGAGAAGCAGCCAGCGAAGCAGGTTAAGAAGCCCGCGTACATCCCTGTGGCCGACCGCGATCATAAACATCAGTTCGCCGCAGAGAGCTACGATGAAACTGACAAAGCCTGGTTCAAGAAGTGCGCCTGTGGCATGAAGGTGGAGGTGGAGAAGTGGTGACGTTGATGTGTCTGGTGCATTCACTTCATATTCTTGGACGCAGGGAGGTGTCAAGTAACACTGTGCTCTTTCACACATCATCTTATGGAGCGACGTGAGGACAACTTCAAAAATCGGAGCACCGCAACATGCTAAACGCCGCGAGGATTGGATTGTCCAATAGAATATTTAAATACAGCATCCACACATTGCATTGCACGGAAGGGTCCTCGGGTTTCGTTGGTTGGACACTTCGCTCACTGGCTCCGGCGGCCCATTTCCATGATCCCTTCATAGCAGGACGTCATATACTCCGCCAGCGAGTTCGCCATCCGGATGCTCTGCTCCTTCAGCGGCGCGATCATCTCCATTTCATGCGACTCCTTCTCGGCCGGAGTGCACAGGTTGCCCAGCACATTCACGTAGCTCAGGCAGCAGTAATACTTGGGCAAACGGTCCTCCTCGGTCCGCTGCAGCCATGGAGGGAGCTCAAAAGTCTGCGCTTGGTGGCGGCCAAGCAAGTTGACGCGGAGAACCGTCGCGCCCCTCACCACCACCTTCTGTGGGAGCTCAAAGTCCTGGAGCTGCATGTCGTTCACCACCTTGTAAGCGGGAGACTTGTAAAATGGTTTCTGGGCTCCGTCGCTGGCGCTTCCGTTGTAAAACTCAAAAGACACCTTCTTCGGCGCGTACGTGGGGCTCCCAGGGTGCCAGAACACGCGATACGGCAGGATCTGCACGCTGCTCACCACGCACGACTCGACGAGGTTGTAGTCGATGAATTCGGTCGCGTTCTCGTTCGACGACGCCGAGCTGCTCCAGTAGCACGAGTTCCCCGTCGAGCAGCCGCATCGGTGCTGAATGCGCTCGCCAAGCGTCATTCCGAATGGCAACACGTCGTGAAGATCGCTCGGGTTCTGCAGAGCAGAGCTTTCCAAGTACGGTCGGATCTCTGACCAGCACTTCGAGTGCGTGAGTGTGTTCGTTGGGGTCTCGCTTGGGCGGTCAGCAGACGAGAATTCCTGCACGTCGTGGAGGAGCTTGGCGTCTTCTTCAACGTGTCGGTTGGCCAGACACGCCATTTTCTTCCACGAAAAGCTGCTGCAGACATCCGTCTTTGTGTTGGCGCACACCAAGTATCGAGATCCGACCTCTTTCCACACATCTATTCATGAACAGATACAAACGAGCCGTCAATACCTATCACATTCAACAGACAGGAAACAACGCAAGCACACAAACAAAGACATACCTGATCGTTGGACGACCTCGTAGAACGCTGCGGACGTCTTCTCCGCCGCGTGGAGCGTCGAGTGGTCGACAAACGCGAAGACCTGCTCGAGCACCACTGCGGGCAGCTCCATTACGCTCACCGATCTCGTGGCAGCGTCCTGTGTGTCCGTTTCGTCGTCGTCGTCGTACTCCCAGTCCTCGTCCTCTGACATCGTGGGCGTCAGCGCCAGCGGGAACGGCAGCGGCGAGACCGCGATCGAGGCGGCGGCGAGTATGCTGGAGAGCGTGGCGGCGGCGCCAACGCTCTCGCGCTTGAGCGAGGTCGAGTCCATGAGCGGCGCCATCGTCTCTCTTCTCTTCGGGCGTCCTCTTGCTGTTGTGCGAGCGTGAAGAATCGCGAAATGAGCTTCTTCAACTTGCCGTCGGCTTCTTCATTTTCGTCCCGTTGATTGTGGCGGGTTTGTTCTCGTCGGGTCGGGTCTGAATGCAAAAGTCAAGCGAGAAAAAGCTCTTCTTCAAGTCAAGCAATTTCGATTCGATGTTTGACTTGGCATTTATATGCGTTGGTGAGCAAGGCCGGTTGGCTGTCGTGCTTTATGCAAGAGAGTTCGAATTCGTGGCTTTTCTTGCTTGATTTCGCGGACAGTATTGCGTTTTCAGGCTGACAGAATTCGTAAAATATGAGAAGTGTCCATGAGAAAGTCTGCTGCAGGACCGTCCACTCTCCCCAATCGGAATCTGTTTGAAAAAGCCTCCAGCGGTCTATTTACTTTAAATAATAGCTACTGTCTCCTCTATTTCTACAATAATAGCTGCACGTGCTGGAGGTGGGAATCCAGCGTGACATCGAGCTTTTGGCAGCCATCACTGTATCGGACGCTGCGACGCGCGCGAGTGTTCGTGTTGACAGCCAACATGACAAGCACGTGTTTCCACTGAGCGGGGGCAATGTTGTTGCCGCCGCCGTCTTGTCTTGAGCCCGGCGTCATGAGCAGGAGCGAATGCCAAGAAGATAGAGAAGACAAGCGAGCTGTGAAATGAAAGATCCACTCCACTTCAGAGTGCGTCCGTCGCTGACGAGCACGAGAACTGCAAGAGCTGACAGCTAGCATCCACCTGGTGCGGTCTATTACTGTAGTCGGTAGCATGCGCACCAAACCGCTAGTCTACCGCGCTTCGGTTGTCTGTCTATCGCACTCTCTTTGGTGGATTGCGTTCCTCTCTCTCTGTACTCATGTTCACAATACGTCTTGCGGGTTCTGGCGGCCACCGCTACCGTTCTCCTTCTCGCTGTTCGTCGCCACAGGGTGGTACTCGTGCTTGTTGTTCTTCGTGCTCACGTTGATCAGCACAAAGCCCGAGAGCACGAGCGCGGACGCCAGCAGCGTCACGGACGTCGGTGGGCTCTGATGGAGCACGTAGTCCGCCAGGATCGCGAGCGGCACCGTGAGCGAGAGCCCGACAGTGGCCACGGTCGGCGACGTGAGCAGCACGGCGCGCGCCCACAAGTAGTCCGAGAGCACGTTGTCAAACAGTCCCTTGATGCCGATGAGTCCGAGGATCTCGAGCGTGAGGCCGCTCAGCGATTCGATGCCCGAGTAGTGGAAGAGCACGACGAACGGCAACAGGCAGACGAAGTTGATGACGCCGATGAAGCCGAAGAAGAGCGAGATGCTCACGCTCTCCTCGTCCGGGATCAGCTTGCGGATCGACGTCGTGTACACGCCGTACATGAACGCCGAGAAGAGCGCGACGAGGTCCCCAAAGACGTGATCGCTCGCGCCGTCACCCGAGTTCGAGTCGTTGAAGATCGTCGAGATGTTGCCGGCCATGCAGAGCACGACACCGATCACCTTGAGCCACATGAACGGCTCCCGCAGCACGATCACGCTCATGAGAAACGTGAACACCGTGGACGTGGAGCTCACGATCGTGCTGCTCGTGACGCTCGTCATGTTGAGGCTCTGGTTGTACGTGAAGTTCGCGGCGAACCAGAGCGGCGAGATCGTGGCGCTGATGAAGAAGATCTGGCGGTACGTCGCCTTGCGGCCCGCGCGCTTCATGAGCTCGTGGTGACTCAACTTGCCGCTCGTCGGACGCCCTTGGAACCACGCCTTGGCGCGCGGCCACACGATCTGCGAGAGGTACCAGAGCGGTAGGTTCACGGAGAAGAGCGTGATGCCGACGTAGGTGAGGAAGAACGGCCCGTTGAAGCTCAGGTTGTGGAAAATGTACTGCACGAGCACGGACGCGAACGTCCAGATGAGCGCCACGACCACGAGGAAGAACACGCCGAGCATCCACTCCCACGTCGGGTGCTGCTGCTTGCCGATGTGCTTGCTGTCAACGGGAGAAGCCATGAGCCCCGAGCGCTCCGACGCGCCGTTGCCCGCGAGGTCCTCGTCGCTGTACGTGGTGGGCGAGAGCGACACCGATGCGATGCCGTCCTTCATCGCGTCTGCTGATGCGTCGTCGCTTGAGCGCGTGGCGGGCGGTTCGCGTCTGTGGAGCTGTCTGTGGAGTTGCTGCTGCTGCTGCTGGTGGTCGTGACCCATTCGCACGGACACTTCGTTGACACACACACACACACACACACACACACACTCAACCAACAAACAAGAGAAGGACGCGCCGTTTTCCGCCAATCAGAGGGCGTGACGCAGCTGACGCTTTCCGGAGCGCTCTTCACCTGCTCGTGGTCGTTTCGATGAGCTCTCGTCGGCTGTCTGTCCAAGCGCGCGCGACTTGCTCTGAAAGCTCGGCAAGCTGTTAAATAGTGTGAGTCACCCTATCTTTGGTATCGCGAAGCCCAAAAGTATGGGCGTAACGCTATCTGTTGGTAGCTTCGCCCAAGTTTGAGGATGACTCCGCACCGTCCCACATTCGATGGTTTGTTCCTCCCTTCCCGTTTACCTGGACGTTTCACATGCAGTCATTTTCTACCAGATAACCGCATCTCTGCTTCTGTAAGACGCATCAAGATCACTCTTTACTTTTCACCACTTACTCTTTACACGCAGTACCTGTTATCAGAAGGTGAGAAAGAGAAAGGAGCACCAATTTGTTGATCGGAAGACGAAGCACACAAGCTCGGCTGGTCCATTCTCGCCCACCACCACCACGCGCGCCGCTGCGTCAGTCCCTCCCAAGAGAAGAACATCCACCCGAGAGAGAGAAGAAGCACAAGCTCAACTAGCAGGAGAATGGCGTCGTGCTCTGCACCCAGCAGCAGCAGCAGCGCCGCGCCGATGTCGTCGCCGTCCTCGAACGGTGGCGCGGCCGAAGTGGCCGGTTTACTACGCGTGGACGTGCTGAGCGCGCAGAACCTGTCGCCCGCGATCCTCGGCAGCTTGCTCAAGTGGACGCCGAGCTACTCGAACCCGTACGTCGTGGTGTCGCTCGCGAGCCAGCAGTTCGTGTCGACGTTCAAGGAGAAGACGCTCAACCCGACGTGGAAGGAGCAGGGCGAGCTGCACGTGCCGCTGCCGTCGGAGCAGGAGGTGGTGCAGTCCATGGGCGTCATTGGCGGCACGTCCGGCAAGAAGGTCAGCAGCGACATGAACGCGGTGGCGGCGGCCAAGATCGGTGGCGGCTGGAAGGGCAAACACCCGGATGACCGGCGACGCGAGTTCCACGCATGCTCACCGGAGCTCATCGTGCAGGTGTTCCATCGCTTCGAGGAAAAGAAAGCTGCGTCACCTGCCGCTGCCGCTAGTTCAGCTGCCACAGTTGAACCACCAGGAGACAAACTGCTGGGCAGCGTGGTCGTGCCGCTGCTGCCGTGTTTGATGTCGAGCTCGTCGAGCCACCGCGCGTGGTACCCGCTGTTGGATGAAGACCGTCGCGACGCAGGGCAGATCCAGCTCGCTCTGCACTTTGACGTTGGTGGCATGGCGCCCATCAAGGGCGATCTGATCCGACTCGCCGGGTATGGAGGCATGGAGTACTACTCGAAGGTGATCCCGGCGGGCGTGCGCCTCGAAGTCGTCGAGACGTACCAGGACCAAGTGTTTGCGCAGTACAAGAGCATCGAGGGTTGGATAGTCTCGTTCGAGTTCCACCGGAACATCGTGCACGTAGTACACCGGCCGTCGATCCTGCGTGAGGCGCACACGCAGCTGCATGGCCAGATTACTCGCGTGCGCCAGTCGAGGCTGCTGAAGCGTGCCGAGGGCATGTGGCTCGCACTGCCCGACACGCACCGCCAGCAAGCGCTCGAGACGTACCAGTTTACTTTGTTCTCCAGTGCACTTCTCTACGAGACTCTGTCAAAGGGGGTCACGGAAGCTTTTGAGAACGGTGTGCGATGCGGCGTTGTGGCGTGCAGAACGAACGGGAGCGATGCGTTCGGGAAGGTGAAGGAAGAGTTCGTGCGCATCTACTGGAATGGTGGCGCCGGGTGGTTCTACGATGGCGTCGTCGACGATTTTTTCGACTGCGGACCGAAGAAGGCACGTGGCAAGATCTACTCGGCGTTCACGATCGAGGATCTGACGACCAAGCAGAAGCGACGTGGCAGTAGCGAGGAAGCGAACGGTGGCGGCGTGGATCTTGGCTACGATGACGACGAAGACGAGGAGGATGAGGACGACCTGATGATAGAAGACGTGTGTCCCGAGCAGCTCATCTGTCCGATCACGGGCTGTCCAATGGTGGATCCAGTGGTGGCAGCCGATGGCCACTCGTACGAGCGCGAAGCCATCCTGCACTGGTTCTCGACGAGCGACATCTCGCCGCTCACGGGCGCGCACATCCCGACGACCCAAGTGTTCCCGAACTTTACGCTCCGCAAGCTCTCGGAGGAGTTCCAGCTCGCGCATCGCCGCAACGCCACGGCGTCTCGACGGCGCTAAGCGGTTGGTCTCAAGTAAGGTGCGCGGACGTGTTGAAGAAAAAGAGAGACGATGAAGACGGCATTGCCCCTTCGTGCCTGAAGTGTGCTTGTGTGCACGCAAACTGGTGGCGACGAGAAAGTCTATCCAGGTTGCCATTATCCGTTAAACAGCCAGCGAGCTCCCACCACCGCAGCCGAAGTGGAAGTGGCGGTGGAGCTCATTCGTAATTATGAAATATTTTGGAATATAAAAGGTCATTGACCCCACGATTGTTTTTGCATGTTGGTGATGCAGGCGCCGACGAAGAGGGAGATCCATTCATTCATTCAGTCGCGTTTATTACTTGACACCTCCCTGCGTCCACGAATATGGTGCTCTTCCACGCACCCTCTCACGCGCTTTTCCACAACGCGGACGAGAGCGCATTTTTAAGCAGTCGCGTTCAACGCATCGTGTGCCAAAAAGTGTCCATGTGCGATAAGAATTGCGTGTTCAACAAGCCTCTTTAACACCGATACCCGTGCCAAACATGGATCTTCCTTGCTTGAGCCGCAGCAAGTGCGCCGTCATTTACTCGAAATGTAATTCGAGCTGATTTGAGAGGCCTGCTTAGGTGGGTTACGAGCCCGAACCAGTTTTAGCAAGTGGATGTTCACCTCTTCAAGATGTTATACAGAGGCGGACATCAACTTTTGGAAGCTTCAAATTTGCAAGCTTTTCTGATTCTGTCCATTGCTGCAAAGCCAAATCATGGTGACCGACTCTGATTCGATCCTGAACCGAAGTTAATGCATTCGGCAGGAGAATTTATAACCAGCAGCGGGAGCGATTCAGAGGGAGAAACGGAAAAAGAGAAGCCAAAATGCTCAACTCGAGCGCTCCTTCGACGGATGGCACCACCGCCGAGCGAAGCAGCAGCGGCAACGCGTGGAAGCGCGACGTGAAGGTGCTGGGCGTCATCTTGCTGAGCTCCACGGTGCTGCTCGGCGCCGCGCTCTACTCCCTCGTGGTCTCGGAGCTGAGCGAGTCCGAGTGGGAGAAGCTGCGTCTGCCCACGACGCTGCAGGCCGCGCAGCAGCTGGGCGACGCGCTCAAGTCGTTCGCTGGGCGCTCGCAAGGACGTCTGCTGCTCGCGCACATGTGCTGCTACTTGTACTTGCAGACGTTCGCGATCCCGGGCACGATCTTCTTCAACCTGCTGGGCGGCGCGCTCTTTGGCATCACATGGGGGTTCCCGCTCTGCCTGGCGTACAACACGCTCGGCTCGGTGCTCATGTACCTGCTCTCCAAGCACTTCGGCAAGCGCGCAGTGCTGCACGTGTTCCCCGTGAAGCTCGCGCAGCTGCGCGAAGTGCTCGACGCGCACCGCGACGACCTGGGACTCTACATGGTCTTCATGCGCGTGTTCCCGTTCACGCCCAACTGGTTCATCAACCTGGCGTCGCCGCATCTCGACATCCCGATGCTGCCGTTCGCGCTGGGCCCGCTGCTGGGGCTCGTGCCGTACAACTTTCTGAGCTGCAAGGCCGGCCTGATGCTCAGCGAGCTGCGCTCCAAGGGCGACATCATCGACACGTCCACGACTGTGCAGCTCGTCGTCGTCGCGGTGCTCGGCGCATTCCTGCTGCCGAAGCTCAAGAAGCGCTTTGCGAAGCCCGCGGCTGCGCTGGCCCCACAGATCAAGCAAGATTAGATGAAAGATCACTCCCCAGTGTGTTGTTGCTTAGCTCTACGCCCGATGGGAAGTGTCAATGTGTGTGTATGAAGCAAACTCCATTTGGTATTTCATGACGAGCAGAGGTATACATATTGGTAATGAAAGAATGCCTGCATTGATTTGTATAGATAAGGTGTCTGTGCCCAACGAATGGACTGAGGTTGAGATCATTGCTTGCTCGAGATGGACTGCTGGTATTCCTCAAGCAGATGCGCGATCTGCGCGCGCTTGATCGGCAGGCGGAACGCCGCCGCCAGCACTTCGTCCGTCTCCACCTACACATTCACACACGGGTAGTTCGCGAATATGAATCTAGCCATTCAAATGACGAAGAGCTCATTGCGTACCTTGTTTGGCAGCTCTCGGAAGAACTCCATGATGCCTTCGAACTTGATCGACAGCAGCGTCTCTGGTAGACCACAGCAAGTCGTAAGCACATGCATCACAGCTCATTCGTACCATACAGATGACCAGCAAACTCACTCTGCGAGACCTTCATGAGCGCCAGCGACACACGGAAGACGACCTTCCAGCCCTCGTAGAGGAACATATCCCATACCCGCGTGACGAACTCGAAGGGGAAATTGTACGTGAAGAGCGTGATGAACCACTGCGTGAGATACATGGTCGGGTGGAGCCCCTCGGCCTCCAAATGCCTTGCGACCTGCGGCATGAGCTGGTCCATGAGCTTCTCGAACACGAAGATGAGCTCGGGTACCTTGGGCATTCGAGGGCGGTATAAGTTCGCGAGGTCATAGCGCTTGTGGTTCAGGCACGCGACGAGGTGCCAGAACGACTGCTCCTCGGGCATGTAGCTCAGGAACATGGCCGAGAGGAAGCCCATGCCCTGGCAGTACCCGACCTCGGGGTCGTGCAGCGAGTACGCCTTGAGCACGTTCATGAGCGCGCACTGGCCCAGCGACGTGCGCTCGTTAAAGAGGTAGTGCTTGGGGAACGTGCGGCCGATGTCGCGCGCGATTGTCTCCTCGCACGGCACGTTCTTCGCCTGGAGGAAGTCGTGGTACACGCCCGGGTTGTTGATCATCATCTGCGTCGAGCCGGCGAGGTGGCACCACACGCGGCCGCGCAGGGCCTCGGGGATGCCCTTGCGAATGCGCTTCTTCAGCATGGCGGCGTTCTTCAATTGGCATCTACACGCAAACACGAGTGTTAGTGGCGGTGACCACACTCTAGCATGACTCGTTTAGTGAGATCAACTTGTTACCAACGTACACTTCCCAGTCCTCGAGCTGCTTGCCAATCATCTTGACCCACTTCTGCGTGCGGCGGTTCTCGAGCCACACCGCACTCCTTGGGGAGCCATGCGGTGCCCCCATGTTGTAGCGCCTGTGAGGACACACGAAGAGCACAAGCCAACACCATGTCAGGCAGCAATAAGTTGCATACGAGTTCTTCCTTGTATGTCGTTACGCACTTGTCTGTGATGAGGAAACCGTAGCGGTCGATCGGCAGCATGGGGAACGCGATGGGCGACGTCACTACCCGGCCGTCTCCACTCGACTCATCGCTGTCTGCTTCTTCCAGCTTTTTCTTGAGCGCTGTGGTGTCGATGGAAGCAGGCTTGCTGCTGATGCCATAACCTCCTGGAACCACCACTTTCACCTGTAGACTCTCGAGATGCGACTGCATCGTCCTTCACTATCGCACACACACGCTCGTGTGCAGAGAGAACGAAGGATAGAGAGCACTGGGAAGAGCTCTTCGGCACGGATTCGATAGGCGCGCGCTGGACGTAGCTCTTCGATCGAACCGCACACACGACGCCTTATCCACCCAAGTGCAGCCACTTGGGCTAAGAACGCGCTTGTGGTTCTTATGAACACAAGTGCTCAGAAACAGACGGACATCGCGGCCATAAAGACAGCTCGTCGACACGCGCTTCTGCGTGTTGGCCCCGCAACATGGCTCGCATTTACCAGACAAGACACGACGAGCCGGCTTCAACTTCTACCGGTTGCACTAAATATAGACCCACGCCATCGCTATTTATAGCGGCTTGGATGGATGTCAGACACACTTCAAGACAGACAGCGAGAAGGTCACACACGTTGAAGTGAGAGTGAGTTTGGGGAGTCAGGACGCAGAGGCCGGGCGGACAGGCACGGGGTGGATGGGCGGACGGCGACTTGCTTTGTTGTTGCCTGACTCGATGGCTGCAAATGGGTTCATCTCCACAATTGAGTGAATGGGGGGGAGCGCGTCGCGACATAACAGGAGAGCGGGGGACGTCGTCCACCATGTGGGGCATCCGCATGTTCGAAGCACGCTGGCTCAAGTGCTGTACACTGGGTGGAGCCAATTAAACCGAGACGTCCGCTGACATGCAGTCCCAAATGGAGCGGGTGGGTGCACCTTTGCTGCACAGTGCGGACACTTTCTTGCGATGCGTTCTGCGCGACTTGCTTACTATTGCTCTTGGTTGGCTGGCGCTCTCCACCTGCTTGCAGCACATCCAGCGCACACAATTGCCGTTGCACAAGTTGCTGCTGGTGGTTACACCCCCCATCGTATAGAAATGTGTAGGTTTAACAGACTGAAGCCAACTCGCAGGAACAACTGGCGGCCAGCCAGCCAATGCGTAACTGAGCTGAACCGGATGCAAACACAAACACGGCGGCTGGGCCAAAGCGATTTGCACTTGCGCTCCGACTCTCGCCTCCGATTGAGCCCTTCGCGCATGTTTATACGTACGTATTCTATCCAAAGCAACACAGCCACGTGTACAGTTTTGCTCGTTCCTCTGAACCAACATGAGCGGAATGGAGCTTTACCTCCGTGACATGAAGCTGCAGCGCCGTACAAGCTGGACCTCATAAGGCATTACGAACCAGTGATTACCCGGCGCTGTATGCGAAGCTGTACCACATTGGCACATCCCATGCGCTGAGAGAACGCCAGCGCCAACAAGACCTGTCCGCATATGAGAAGCTGGAGCCATTTGCTGCCTGCCGCCGGAATGGCAGTCTCCGCTGAGAAAGCGAGCGTAATGCGTAGAAATCTCAGTTGCGTCCAGTGCTCGTATCGTGTTGGGATATATCGACATCCACACTTCTTTGCCAGCTCTCTTGCCGCAAAAAGCGCGACTTTTACGTCTACAGAGTCGAGCTCTTTCTTGCTCCTTTGCGTGTGTGTGTTTGTGTGTGTGTGTTGTCGCGCAAGTTGTTTGGCTGGTGGCGAAACCGCAAGCAAGGTTGAAGGCCGTGAGCTGTCAAGCCGTGGCCGCTTCCTCAAGTTGGATGAGAGGAAACAAACTGACTCTGCCGACGTGGCATGTAGAGGAGGCAGCCAAGCAGGTTTGTGTCTTGTCTGCGGCAGGCGGGCTTTGGCTCGGGCTCCGCTCTGCTCGGTTGACAGGGCCGCTTGGCCGTGGGATATGGAGCCGGAGTCTGACTCTTTTCGCAGCTGACCAATCGGGTGCCAGGATCAGCGCTGCATTGTCGATCAGAAGCGGATGCGAGCCATTTCAGCAAAAGCGCTCCGGCTCGCTGCGCTCGTTTCCGACTGACTCGACCGGCGGTCTGTTGGCTAATGTTCTGAAGCGGTGGTGAGCGCCGTCCCAGATGCTTTCGCGGTAGAAATCTCGTTGCATCGCATCGAGTGAGTGAGTGGGGGCGCCGCGAGTAGAGAAATAGACGGGGGCTGGAGAAAGGGGTCGCACAAATCGATGCAAGTTCGCGATAACTCTGAGCTGCCGTTATAATAGCAACCGCCCACAAGCAGAGCGCTGAAGTTCAGAGCTTCCGACTGAAGGCAGCTTCCCCAATGCAATATGGTGCCAGTGCGCAGGTGCTGCTGTTGTTTGGTGCTGTTGGAGTTTAATGCGGAGAGCGTCGCTTCGCGTTTTTCCGCTGTGGTGTTTTAGTTCTTGCGCACGCGAGAAGCACTTCACTTCACCACCTCTCTGGCCTCAACAACTTCCCCCTCCATTTTGGAATCTCAATTCTTCCGACCCCCTCCCGCCATTTACGGCTACTTTGAAGGAGATAGCGTCATGAGCGCAGCGTTCAATAGGCGGCAAGCTCAAATCTATTAGCTCGTCAAGCTGCAAATGCAGATGCGGCTTGCATGTGCAGCACCTAAAATGCACCATCGCTCCAAGCCATTCGAGGTGCAAGAAGCAGCAAAGCGTGTCCAACACTGAGCACACCCTCGAAAGCTCATATTTCGCATAACGCTCGTGTGATACAACTCAGCGTGCTGCCGACCTGCTGAAAACGATACTGATATTTCAAGAAATAGCTGCTGGATTGAATTGCTGTGTTGTGAAGCAGGGAAATCCGTTTGTGCCCAGGTGGTGGTGGACTTGCCTCCAGGTGAGTAGCACGAGCCCTCCCGCTTCCGCAGAACTCCCCGCTCCTCGCCATCTCCGCTCGCCCACAAAGCCCACAACGGCCTCACGCTTGCTCTGCGTATTCAAGAACAACCGCAAATGCTGAGCGTGATGACGCTTGCTGTCGCCCTCGAAGCAAGCAAAAGGTGCTGCTGGATATTCGGTTCGCCTTGTTGCCTCCAAACGCAAGAAAAGCAACTGCCAACAAAAAGCCAAACACAAAGGGGGAAAAGTCGGCTGTCCAACCCCTTCCCCCTGCAAAACGTATTGGAGGTTGTATCGGATTCTTCGCTTGTGAACGAAAAAGGCTTTCTGCGTAGAAAATGGCCACATCCATCAGCCGGCGGGCTCTTTGCTTGTCCGGCTTCTGTGGGTGGGCGTTTGCGGCCGCCTTGATTCTTTTTTCGCTCCCATACAAAAAACAAAAACAAAAAACGCCGCCCTGTCAAGATTCCCAGCACAGCAAGCGAGCTCTTCACTCATTCCAGCACTTGCAGGCCGACGCGCAGCACACTCGTCCGTCCGCTCTATTAGATTAGCACTACACAGCTCCATATAATGACCAGCATGCTCGCGCCGCCGCCGTCCCAGACCAGCGCGCTCTTCCTGCAGGATGCGGCCGCCTCGGCGGTCTCCAAGAAGCGCCGCCGCAGCATCGAGCCAGTCGACGACGCCAAGGTGCTCAGCATGCCGCTCGTGATGTCCCCGCGCGTGGTGCGCGCCCCGGCGGTCGGCGCCGACGAAGATGACGACAACAACAACGAATCTTCCTCGCGTGACTCGTTCTGCAGCAAATACGAGGCCGGCTCCCCGACGTCCCCAGCAGCACTGTCGAACGAAGACGGTGGTGTGGAGGCGACCAGCGACGAGGCGTCCGAGATCCTCGGCCGCAGCCTCATGGGGCTCTCGCTCCAGCTCAAGCTCAAGATGATCCTGATGGAGGCCTGGGCGTCCGACATGAACAACGTGGTGATGGAGCGCAGCCTCTTTGGCATCGCGAAGGAGCTCGCGATCCTGAATGAGATGGGCGTGTACGAGCAGGACACGTGCGTGCGGTTCCTGCAGCTCGCGCGCAACCGCATGGTGCAGCTCCTGTCCCAGTCGGAGCGAAGAGAGACGATGCAGATGGAGGCGATGCAGATGTGGACGATGGCGCAGATCCAGGCGCAGGAGAACATGTACGCGCGCCCGAGCGACCCGACCGAGACCGAGTTCCCGCTGCTCACTGGATACGACTCTTCCAGCCGTGACATTGCTGTGCTGTGGAAGGCGATGATGATCTCCAAGGAGCGTGGCGCGCAGCTCTGGCATGAGAACAAGCCTGAAGAGGCTCTCCCGTTCCTCGTGGCCGCGGACTCGTACATGAAGCGCTTCACCCTCAAGTACCAGCGCCTCAAGATCGACCACGCGATGCTGGACACTTTCCAGACCTTCCCAGCGCCAGCGTCGCCAAAGCGCAAGACCCACCGCGTCTCCTTCGTGGACGAGCCACAAGTGCTGGGCGTCGCTGACGCGAACGTCGACCGCAGCCCCATCAACCCAACCAAGCCCTCCAAGCTCGAGTCGCTCTTGCTGCGCACGTCGCGAGAGTTCCCGACGCCGCGCTTTTAGATCGACAGCGAGCGCAGGAAGCAACAAGAAGAACAACAGCACATCCTGGTACACTAGTAACTTAATTTGAGGTTCTCTCTCTCTCTGTGTTGAGGAGACGGCAGAGAGAGAAACACACACACATGAATCAAAGCGACCAACGCCACTATTTATTCACCACCAATTCCGCTCTCTCTTCGCTGAGTCAGGCGTGGCACTTGCATGCTTGGCGCAAACAAAGATGAAATCAGGGGAATGCGAAGGTCCCATGAGGAATGCAGTCAATTATGGGAATGAATGGTTGTCTATGGTTTGAAACACCGAAAATCTAGGGAGCGAATAAATGGATGCGAGCGATCGCGTCTCCTGCAGCGGGCTTGTCCTGCATGCCGATTGCTCTACATGCTCTTCATCTTCCAGAGTTTCAACTTGAAGCCGAAGAACTCCGACGCCGTGGACGAGAAGGCAGAGAGCACAACGACGCGCGTGATGTTGTAGAGGAGCGGGTTCATGGTCAGCCCCGACACCTTGTTGGGCGAGTTCAGCTCCTGCAGTTGGCATAACATCAAAGCAGACGTGAGTCAGCTGAGCATGTGGTTCACCAGATGGCATGTCACGCAAAGGACTGCTTCGGGCTAGACAACGAGCAGCCACCGTGTGCGGATGACAGTCAGTTAGCAACAGATGCAGAATCAAACACGCGGATTTTACCTTGAGCAGCTTGCTCGCGAGCTTCAATACGTTGTTGGACACCAGAAGCTTCTCCTTCTTGTGGGGCTTCACGAGCAGACGGAGGTAAACGTTCATCTGCGCAAACAAAAACGTGTGGACAAACGACAGGTCAGTAAAAGACGGCAGCAGCAGTTTGGCAACACCAACATGCGCTGTCGTACCTGTTCGGTCAGCAGCAGCGACGTGTTTTGGTACTTCTTGTTGATGTTGGATCCCAACATCATGAAACGTAGCATGAAGATGCTGCAAAGAGAAAGAAACACATGTAAGGTTAGCTCTGGTGACGTCGAGCACACAGCGCCACAAGCCACGTCCTCGCGTACCTTGAGAGAAGGCACCACATCGTCACCTCGACATGGATGAGGCTCTGCGACTGGATCGTGCTCGGGCCTTCGGAGACTGCTTGCATTCCCATCACGACCAGCATCACGAGATTGATCAAGAACGAAGTTGACACGATCTCGTCCGCAGCACGCTGACGACCCTGGCGCTTCAGCCACGTTCGCCCGCCTCGAAGTGCGATCCACGCCTTGATGTTCACAACGTTCTTGAGACGAAAGTGGGGGAGCTTCATGAGACGCGAGCGACGCGAGGAAGTCAAAGCCGTGAAGCACTTGGCATACCTGCAGAAAACACATCAGATAAGTCAGCAATGCCCCGTTTCAAATGCAATCGTCGGCATACTTACAGGAATCGGCGGTGGTAGGTGACTTCTGCGTCGGCCAATGCGCTGAAGATGATGAACGCCAACGTGTAGGTGCTCAGTATGCACGAAATCGCGATGATTGCGGGTCCAACTGGAATACTCTTCGCGTGGAGAAACAGGCGTTCGAGCGACGTTTCTTGGTGGAGACGCGAAAGCCACTACAGAGACCACAATCACAAAACAGCCACGTCAGTCCAGCTTACTTGCAAACGATGCGTCGATAACGATCACTCACGTAAATGACGTCGATCGGCTCCTGGAATTTGCTCAGGCACTCGTGTTCGTGGCACTTGATGATGCTTCTCAACACAACTGGGACAAGCGACAGCGTCAATGCTGCGAGTTGTGCGATCTTGCGATAGGCCATTCGTGGAGGAGTAGCTTTCACCTATACAGCAGTCACAATCGCAGAGTTCCGTCAACATCACGCACACTCGTTGAATAAAGCAATCCACCTGCACTTACTTTTGCAAGAATGGTGTTGCGCAGCTCAGTGATGGACATCGCTTTCTTCTTCGGCTCGCCATTCTCCCACACGCACACAGTCACTCGGCGTCGCGCAAAGGGGTCAGCGCTTTCTCGCTCGAAGTACGTTCGTGATCGGTGAGGTATTCCTGAGGTTGGAGAAAACTGCAAGGCAAAGACAGCAAAAAGATGATCGCAAACACACCCAGTTATTCATGAGTACTTGCTGTCGTATCACGGCAAGCAAATGCAGAACGGGAAAGCTTACGCTCATGGGAGCCACAGGCGTAGTTGATGCCGACTCGAAGATGTTGCTCTCTGACTGCGCTTCATCGCTGGACGACGACGAGTTGCCGCTGTCTTCTTCGCTATCCGTGCTATCAGAGTTCTCTGATTCAGCAAGATCCGAACCGATTCCTGAGCTTGCGCTGGACAAGGCCGATAGCGAGATTGCTGATTGTGAGCACCGAGTTGGGCCTGGATTACTGCTGCTGGCAGTTGCTTTCGTTGTTGTTGTTGGCGAAATGAGCTTCGCTAACCCAGGATCAGCGTCACCAGCTTGGAGCGTGCTGGTCACACGGCCGTATCCGATCGCCACCAGCACTAACAGGATGACCGGAAACATCACCTCGAACGAATTAATCACCGACGTGGTCTTCGGCCGGAAGAGGTAGATGCAAATCGCCAGGCAGTGCAGGATGTATACAGCCGTGGTGACCTCGTAGAAGAAAGGCTGGATGCAAGCAAAAGTCAAAGGTCAGCAATGAAAACACGAAACGACATCCATGCTGTGGTTCGCACATACCTTTTGTTTCCAAAACGACGCATGGAACGGCACAAAGAGTGCGCGCTTGATGCCTTCCTTCACGACCTTCTTGTCGTGGTTGGAAGGCTTCGTGTGGAAGAACGCAGAGCTGCAAGTCAAGCCAAACAGCGCAAAGTGATAGGTCAGTACGGTCGATCGTCCACCTGGAATGGACAAGGCAAGCGCAAGCGGAGCTTACCCTTTGATGACGTCAAAGTCGATGAGCTCCCGCGTGAGGTGAATATCGCCCTTTATCCGGTGTTTCGCCTCCTCGGGTGACTCTTTTCGTGACATGCGCGTGTATCGGTGCGACGACGTCCGCTTCGGGCTCAGCCGCGGCGAGCTAGTAGCGAATTCGTCCTCCATCTCTTGGCAGGGCATCTACCGCAAAGGCGTGAATGTTGTTGTCCGCGCTCAACACCACACGACAGAAGATCGCAGTCGAGAGCTGCACCTTCACAGCAAAACAAAACACCAAATGACTGTCAGCGACAAAGATCCATATGCGCATCGGAAACAGCGCACCAACCAAATAAAGGAACCAGAAACGAAGAAACATTCGGACAAATCGTACCCGTTCTGGCTCGCGTGTCTTTTCGCGTTTGCTTCACTGGCGCGGGGCGGGTGGTTGATCGCGAAAGGACACACACACGATCCAACCACTGATGTGCGCGTGCGAACGGCTTCGACTGGTGGTGCAGGTGGCGCTGGCGCTGAGAGCTGCTTCTGCTTGCTTGCTTGCCTGTCAGTCAACTAATGGCGGTCGGAATGAGCGCACACTCGCTCTTGCTGTTTCCTTCCGTCGCTTGCTTGTCGCAAGCGGGTGCGGATTCCGAACTGAGAGCGAACGCGCAACCAGAAAAGAAAAGCGCTTTCACGCGACAGGGCGAGCATTTTTTGTGACCGTATAAGGTTTCAGACGCTGTGAAGACACCCGCTTCTGTCGACTGCGCATCCTCCTGTCGAGACGTAGCCCAAGACACAGATCACATGCGCCAAAGAGCAAGTCAAGCCAACAGTTTATCCAGATCTCGGCAAAGCTTTTGCTTCGTGAGATCTCGACTCTGCACGCATAATCTGTGCCTGGAAGCCAGCCAACTTTGATGGCTTCAATGTGCACCCTATCTTGACACATTCACCTGTGAAACTTGATGCGAGAGAGAGTGATGGTCCCAGCGGAAAGTCAGTCAAGAACATGGCGTGATGCCTGAAAGGAAACGGACGACGGATGGTCGTTGGTTGCCTCCGTTATATATGGAGATAGATAGATATATATCCAAGCAGCAACCCCTGCGGTTTCGTCGTTTCATCGCATCCATTCGTTTGTTCACGAGTCGGAGCCCGCCGGCAACGACCAGCACGATGGCCATCACGCGTGCCAGAATGTCGGAATGTCCGGGTGATAGACCCAATGCGTGGCGCCAGCGGTCCGAGTCCGTCCCAATCGCCAGAAAACGAGTACGCGCGCCTACAGACTTCGTGGCTTGAACCGTCTCGAGCTGCGACTGCGGCGATACCAGAGCACGAGCAGTAGGATCGCGACAACAAGCGTCGCGAGGTGCACGGCGAAGAGCAGCGGACTGGTCCAGAACCCGCACACCACGCCCTTCCAGCCCTGCGCCATCATGCAATGGGTGCGTTCACAAGCGTAGCATCAGTTTCCAGGGTCTGCACACAAGCAATCGCAGCTCAAGGTGCACACACACACACACACACACAATCCTTACCTTGATCTCGCGCGACTGGAGCGCGTTGCTGCCGTACTGGATCTTGAGGAACTGCGGAATCGCGTTCGGCACAAACTGCTCCTGCACGGGTCGTACGCCGTCGGGCACGTTCACGTGCTGCTTCTTGAGCGGAAACACCGAGTCGTACGGGACGCAGCCGCCGCAGCACATGTGGTCCGTGTACTCCTGCAGCCCCTCGGAGCAGCAGAGCAGACTCGAGTTCCAGTCGTAGCTCGGCGGCACCAGCACGTTCTCGCGGCTCGCCGCGACCTGCTTCGCCTCCACCTCGACGTACCAGTAGACATCCACCCACGTCGAGATGTCGCTCGAGTCGTACACGCGGATGCATGGGTCGTGCATGTACGGGTCGGACCAGTAGAAGTGGTGGTTCTCCGTGTCGTACGTGAGCTTGACCTTGTGCGGGATATAGTCCGAGCGGTCGTACGCCACAAGGCCCACTTTCGCAAACTCACTCTTGAGAGCAGAGATCTCGTCACATGTCGAGTTCATCACGCCCAGGTCCACGTCGTACTCCCACGGGATGAGTCCGTCGTCGCGGTGCACGCCCAGCAGTGTGCCCTTGTCCAGCCAGTACTCGACGTCGTTGTCCTTCAGGATGGTCGTCGTCTTGGTGAGCAGCGCCGACATGTGCGCGCGCGTGTCGCACTTGCTGTAGAGGAAGCGCAGTGCGTAGAGAGCGCTCGTGACGCTGAGCAGGTAGAGCGCACAGCGCGCAAGCTTCTTGCGCGTCCACGCGGATCGGCGCGCAGGGGACCGTGCCACGCGCTGCGGAAGCATTTTGAGCTGCTCGCTTGATTGATTGCAAAAGGGATTCAGCCTCAATATTGGCTGCGAATATGCTATTCTGTCGTCGGTGTCCAGTACTGTACTACTCGCTCGTGTCCGTTGTGGTTCGAAAGGTCGTGAGCTTGAAACGTGCCGCATGGAAGAGCTCCATCCATCTTGCACCAACTTGTGCACCCAAGCCATTCGTCACGACTGTGCAGAATCATGCTGCGCAAGTTCTTCTCTGGTGGCGGCACCCCTCCGGTGTCTACACCAACATCCCACCCGCCAATATGTGCTCCTGCCACTTGTGATGACGCGAAGCTCGCTGTCCCTGAAGCTGCGGCTGACGACGCCTCGGACTTCCCGCGTCTCGTCTCGCGTCTCGAGGACTTTGAAGGTGACAAGAGGATATTTGTGCCGTTTAGCGAAGAGCTTGTTGTGTGACTGCTTTTGTGCCGTGGTACTGCGCACAGGCCGACTGAAGGCGACGGTCAACACGCTGTCTCGCCACTGCCAGGCAATCACAGGTACGGAACTGAGCATTTTGATGAAATGAAATCGCGTCACAACCAATTACGTAGCGGCTGGTGGCGTACTGTAGAGATCTCATTCTCGAGCAAGAACCTAGACCAAGGGCTCCACGAGATGTACGGCGTGACTGAGCCACAGCAGCAGGTAGGACACGCACCAACACATTATGACATTCCTCGTGCGAGTTCCACAATGGAGTTGAGCGATTAATTGCCTCTCACTGCTCCAATGTCGGCGCTCACTGCAGGAGCAAGAGCAAAAGAGCAGCAGCAGTAGCAGTTGGATCCCGCTTATCGCCGAGTTCCGCACCTCCACTATTGCACCACTGCAGGCAATCCTGGCAGATATTCCTCAGCTGAAGGTGCGAATGAAATGCTGCCAACTGCACCAAAATCGAGGCTGGAGCTTACTTGCTGCCACTGCTCCCATTAGGTCTTCTGTGATCACCGCAACAGCGCATTGGCTGTAAAGCGCCGATATGACAAGAAGATTGAGGAGATCCAGTCCACGACGCGATACGAGAGCTCGAGGCTACAGCGGGTACGTTCATGTTCTTGAAAGGTATTCCCAGGATGGTTTGTTTGAGCTGATATCTATCGGTTTCTTGCTTGTGTTAGAACCGCGCCAAGCAGCACGCCGCCGCGATTCGCTTCAAGGAGATCGACGACAAAGTCCGCTCCGACATCTCCCGCTTGCTTGCCAGAGATGTCGCCGAGCTCCTGGGCGACTCGCTTGAGAAAGTGGGTGTTAGGCACAGTCTCGCATCCTTAGATCGGTACTCACAAGTGTCTTGTTTATTTTGTTGTTGCTGTTGGTAGATCCTGGTGGACGCGCAGCGTCTCGTAGCGAAGCGTCTGGAAGCCAACGCTCTTGAACTGCAAGTGCGCATCGAGTCCTTCAAATCGATCGCTGCTGAGAAGGCGAAACGCGAATCACCGACAATTTCCAGCTCCGAGCAACAACAGCAACCCGAAGAGCCTGCCACTGTCGACGCAACCAAAGGAGAGCTTTCCGCAAACCAAGAGCCACCACCACCAGTTCTTGAGCTCGCTGAACCACCAGCGGACGTCGAGTCGACCGTCTCCAGCATGCACATCATGCCCAAGCACATCCTCAGCGAAGAGCACAGCGTGTGTCCTCGCAAGAAGCACGTGTATGGCACGCGCACGTGGAACCTCCATCGCCACATCAAGGACTCGATGGCCACTGGTCTCGACATCACCGAGTGCATCCAGCTGCCTGAAGGTTACCAGCTCGAAGAGTGGGTCGCGGTGCATGTGATCGACTTTTTCAACGAGATCAGCTTGCTCTTCGGCACAATCTCTGAGTTCTGCACCGTCAACTCGTGTCCGCAGATGACGGCGGGGCCCTGCTACACGTACCTGTGGGCAGACGGCAAGCAGCAGGTCGCGCCCATTGCGCTCCCAGCCCCCGAGTACGTCTCGCGCCTGCTCAACTGGGTGCAGGAGCAGCTCGACGACCCGCAGGTGTTCCCTCCAGACGGCGACTACGACAGCCACCCGCGGTTCCTTCAGGCCGCGAGCGTGATCTTTAAGCGGCTCTTTCGTGTCTACGCGCACATGTACCACAACCACCTGGACAGCTACGTGGCACTGCACGCCGAGTCGCACCTCAACTTCTGCTTCAAGCGCTTCATCTTCTTCGTCAAAGAGTTCCAGATGATCGACCAGAAGGAGTTGAATGCGCTGCGCAAGCTCATCCAGACGCTCGTGAGCCCTTCAGCTCAGGTTCACGGGCAGTGCGAGTAGCTCGGACATTCGTAAATTGTGTAAAATAGCCAAAGATCAACATGCAAATTCCATCTGCTTCGACAGTGCTCAGTTTGTAACCTTTGTTCAACACAGTACGTGGCTTGCAGGAGGCCACTCATGCTAAGAGAGCGAAGCGATGATAGCGTGAAGTCGCGTTACTACTTCGCTCATGCTCGGACGCTCTGCTGGATCAAACTGCCAGCACCTCTGCAGCAATTCCTGAGACGGCGAGTCGGCATCTTGCAAACAGCACGACGGACGTGCTCCCGAGCGTGCCAGCTCCACAAATTTGTCGCTCGCGAGTCCAGCAAACAGATTTGCTAGTTTTATGGTGCCTTCCACTTGAGACGCTGAGTGCAGCAGCTCCCAGAGCACGATGCTGAAGCTCCAGACGTCCACTTTGCTCGTGTACCCTTCGTTTGTGAAGATCTCTGGCGCTGCGTACCCGGACGACCCCGTCTCTTCTGTGAGAGGACGGTCTTGACTTCGCCATCGTACAGCGCTCCCAACATCGCAAATCTGGAATGTTGATTTCATGCAACATCGATAGCCATGGGTGAGTTCTCATCCTCGTGCTCCAGTCTATTTGCTCTTTGCCCACCTACCTTTGTGACTGGGGCCTCGGATTCCAGATGGTCGACGAGGATGTTGTGGCTCTTAACGTCTCGATGGACAATGTCATGAGCGTGCAGCCAGCTTAGCGCCTCGGCGACTTGAACAGCGATCCGTGCTCTCTAAAGTGATCATAGCCACTCAAAGATGATTTGTCAACCAATAGACTCTCACTCCCAGCACAAGCGGTCTCGGAGCTGAACTGAAGCAGTGGAGAGCGTACCTGTAAGAGCGACACCTTGCGCCAGGACGCTTCGTTCTGCATGCAGTGAGCAAGACTGTGGTGGCAAATGGACCCAGTGAGTGAAACCAGCCCAAGTATGGATAAGTCAGTAGAGCGTACCTTCCGCATGGAAAGAACTCCATGACGATTGCAGGCCTCGGCTTGAGCAACACGCCCAGAAACCTGACGATCTGCGGCACGCCTTCGCGCGTGCATTTCTCCAGCAGCTGGTACTCGCGACGGAAAGTTGCGAGCACGTTCGGTGGTGGGAACGCGTGCTGGTAGCGGAACTCCTTGATCGCAATCTCTTTAGACGACTGCCCGTCTCTGCTCTTCATGCGGCCGTGAGCCACATTCGAGTGGACGCCTTCGCCGATGCGGTCGAGGAATTGCACGAGCTCGACTGGGATCTGCCGCAGTGTTGGGTCGTCCACGATCTCCTTCATGAGCTGTTCAGAAGCAGCAGCATTGAACTCAGTCGTACCATGAGGTTGCTGGCCATCGTCAGGCGCTACTGTGGCTTTGAGCTGCTTGCGTTTCGTGTTGAGCGCATCTGTAAAGTTGGCTGGTAGGAACGACGGCCGCGCAGGAGGAGCTGCTGGGTGTGGAGAGCTCACTGCTCTCACTGGGGCTACCATTGCCACAGCCGCAGTAGGCTTCTCGACCTCGAAGCAAACTCGGAGCTTGATTTTGCCCGCTGCGTACGGCCCGAGCGCGCTCTTCTTCGAGCTCAGGTGCCGCCACACGGGGACGAACTGCGCGAGCTCGTAGTCTTCATGCTTGACTGGCATGCGCAGTATCTCAGTCTCTCCGATGGCGACGTTGGTGCTAGAGCCGTTGTCGCCGCAATGCCTGGAGCAGGAACTCGAGAGCACAACAGAAACTGAGAAGTGGGGGCTCTCCTGGGTCGCTTGTGGTTCGGACGGTGCTAACTGGGACGAAGGTGCTGTGTGGGTCTTCGAGATGCTGACCTCCAGCACGCTCTCTCTGCACCAGAGCGAGTGGTTTCGCGCATGTTGATGCGCCTGAAAGGATCTCTCGTGCTGCTCATTTCCGACAGTGCTAGAAAATTTCATCGATACGGTTGGAAGGAACGTGTGGGTGCAGCAGCTGGCACTCGAGCTGCAGGGATTGAGCAGGTCGAGGCCATGGAGCACTTGGACTTTGACGCGATAGCCACTCACTTCCGAGAAAGGAACCGCTCGTGGTGCGAAGTCCTGGGCCACACCACCCGCTTCCGGGAGATTGCAAATCGGGTGCACCACATTGCTCCGACTCGGGCGGTTCTCGCGGAAAGTAGCCGGGATGATGCTCTGCAGGAAGCTCTTTTGGCGCTCGCCGCGATCTCGCGCGGCAGATTTTTTCGACTGCGCACTGCACGAAGAGTTCTTCTTGAGGCGCAGCAGAGACGAGTCGGCGGTCTTGGTGCTGCGCAGCGCATCCATCTCGGGCACGTTCGGTCTTCACATGCGAATCCGGTTGGAATGAACATCGCAATCATGGGAGACCGGACTTGTATTTTTAGATGCTGCCACTTCAAGCCTCCGCAAATATATATCGTGTACTATTTCATTACCCTGCTCTGGAAATCTGCGAACTGTATATTTGGACTTATCATGTTTGAGGGTGATTATATCAAGCCATGCAGGTCGGACTCACACACAGGGCCAAACTAGTGCAGCACGGTAACGAAAAAGAGCACGATGAGGCGAGTTGTGTGTAAACAGTTTGGAGTACCCCTCACCCACCACACACACACACATACTCACACTTCCTGTGTCAAGATGAATCTCGCTCTATCAAGCTAAGAATCGCAGGGCTCACGTGCACCAACACAAACGCATGCTGTCACGGCGTGTGCTCCACTCGGGGTAAACGCATACAGTAAATGAATGGAGGACACAATTTTGTACAATTTTGGTCACTCTCATGTTGATTGTCCTGTGTTCACGCTTCAGCCTTCGACTGGCTGTCCGAGCAACTGTTAAAGATGATCGTGTGTGCGGGTGTTGCTGCGGAAGAGTTCGTGTGAGTGGGTGGAAGGTGTGAGTGGGTGATTTCAGTCCAAGTGTTCGGCAATTGGTTGACTCGAGTTCAGCATGGTGAATGGTCCAGCGTTGAGATTCCAATCTGAAGGTCGTCGGTTCGAGCTCATCTCCGCGCAAACTTCTTGGTGCGCTCCCGATCAGCATTTAGCGTGTGGTTTTGGTGCGATCGAGCGGACCGGATTGCGCATGTCCGGTTCACAGCGAATGTCCCAGAACATCAGCGGTTCAAAGCGCGTTTGTTTCGCAGTTTGGAAGTTGTGTGTTGAGGGAGTGACGAGAGAGAGCTCAAGGCGACAGGGAGAGCGCACGACCACATTCTTGTCTGTTCGTGTTTCGTAACCACACAAATACACACTCACATTTGAATTGACCACTTTCCAACAGTAACATCCTCACCCAAGCTCAACAGTATCGCATCTTCGCCTTCTTAGAGCAACTCCACCATGGGTGAACGCAGTCTGACGTGCGATGCCGGAAACACTGCTCTGGATTACCCAGATCACATTTGAGCCTGCAGGGAATTACTCGAGGTTTCTCTTGTACTGTTGTCCAATTGTGAGATGTCCTGGTCGTGCTACTATCTCGTCTTCGGTCTCAGCGTGCTGGCAGGAGCATGCAAGTGAAGGAACGAATTCGATTTAGCCCTGGACTTGAACTGGCACCACGTGATGAGTGCTTTGACGGGTAGCGGTATGCGTAACGGAAGTACTCCTGTTGCACAGCTGTGCGCTCCAATCTGCGGGCTGAGCCAACTCTCAGCAACGTGCTGAGTGTGTGCTTGGGTTGTACTGGTAGATCGTCACTGCACGAAGTAGCACAATCCCAATGACACGATTAGGTGACGTCATCCATCCACGGCATCTCATTGGCTGAAATATTTTCAGTCAATAATGAGTCAGTTAAATTTCAGACCACAAACAGAACAGAAAGGATTTCAGGTTTGTTCCTTTTACCTTCAGAGGGTCGAGCCAAATTCACTCTAATTTTCCCGCACACTCTTGGAGTTGTTTCGTGTAATCTCGAATTCAAGGTCTGAGTTTTGCAAAGAAGCTACCAGTCTTTGTGCTTCAAGGAGAAGGATTGTAAAGCCCTTCTCGTCAACGCACTTTTTACGACGCGTAACGGCTGGTCCATTACAAAGCTGTATTCGCGGTGAGCTGGGCCGCATCAGTGTCGATCAGAAAAATGTCAATACCGGAAGCGGGCATTTGTGTGCGTTTGTGTGTGGAGCCGGGAGAGGAGTGGTGTGCACGTGTTTGTTTGTTGTGCGGTGGTGTGTTGTGTTGTGTTTGCGGTCGACGTGTGTGTGTGTTGTTGTGAGTGTATGTTGTTGTCCGCGAGTGTTGGTGTCTTGTTTTGTGAGTGTTTGGTGGTGCGGTGCGAGTTTGCGCGGCCTTGTGGTCTAGTGGTATGATTCTCGCTTAGGGTGCGAGAGGTCCCGGTTTGGATCACCGGCAAGGCTCTTTTTCACACACACACACACACACACACACACCCTCCTCGTATTGGCGCGCTCTCCTTGTTCCTGTCTCCCCCATGCCATCTCGCTCGCCACGCAGCGGAGACGGCTGGACGAGGGATGGATGCGCTCTCTGCTGGCCTGGTGGCCCCTGCCTGCCTGCCTGTCTGCGTGCTGTCGACTCGACCGGAATCGGCTTTGGCTCCACTGCTGGTTGTGTGTTGTTGGGTTGCCGGCTCTGTCTGTCGTTCGGTGCATCGCTTTGTGG
>JAASFQ010000315.1:0-28903 GCA_023333845.1 Globisporangium polare | reverse complement strand
GCACGAGTCATGCACACTGGGCGAGAGCAGCTTGGCCGCGATGGTCATGGTCGCGTCCACGCCGTTACCACCAGCGCCGGTTGCGCACTGGTAGGCCGCGAGCGGCTCGACGGCGAACATGACGAGCCACTTGAGGCACTCGGCGCCCGAGTTGAGTACCTTCTCGTCTTCCACGGCGTGCAAAATCTCGACGAGCGGCTCAAAAACGAGCTGGATGACCTGGGCACCCATCTGGCGCGTCACGGCGTCCTCGCCACCGTGCGACGATGTCGTGCTGGACACGAACGAGTGGCGCAGCAGCGTCTTGAGGATCGTGATGGCGCTGCCGGCCGTGTTGACACCATTGCCGGCGGCGTCCAAGTCCAGACGGCTCTGCAGCAGCATGGTGCGCAGCACGGGTAGCACCTGTTCGTGAAGCTTCGCGACGATCTCAAGGTTGTCGAGCTCCAGCAATGCCCCAAAAGCCCCGTCGATGAACTCGGAGATGAGCGGGTCGTTCAGGTTTTGGCTCCAGTGGTGCAGGAAGCAGTTGACAACAGCGTTGGCCGTCTCAATGGTGAGGACCTCGGCGTCCTGGAGCACGACCACGAGCGTCTCGAGCACGATGTGCAGCGTCTCCTCGGTGGCGAGCTGCGCCAGGTGGATGAGGCGGTCGACGATCACGGCGCTGGCCTCCTGCACCTGGGTCTTCGCGGCGTCCTGTTTGATGATCGCGCCGATCGCGCGGCACGCGTACATGCGCACGGGCAGCACCTGGTTCTGCTCGAGGCCCGAGATGGCCACCTGCAGGAACACGGCCAGCATCTCCTGGTTCATTCCCTTGGCCAGACGACTGGCGCACCAGAGCGCACGCGCACGCAGGTAGATCTCCTGGTTGGGCGCGTTCATGACCTGGAAGAGCGTCTGCAGGAACGCGCCGAGGTCCAGCAGATGCGTCACCTCAGCGGCGTTCTTGCTGAGCGCGGCGAGCGTGGGGGTCGCGAGACTGCCGACCACGAGCAACGCGGCCTCGTGCAGACGCCAGTTGCTGCCGTTCTCGGCCTTGAGGCGCTTCTGCGCGGCGTCGAGCGCGGCGACCACGGCCTTGCGGCCCAGCACGGCCTCCAGCTCCGTGAGCAGGTCGATCGCGGCGTTGCGCACGTTGTACGAGAGGCTGTCGTCGTCCTCGTCAGCCACGTACCTGTTCGGGTCGTCCTGCCACACGTCCATCTGGTTGGCCGTGATCTGCATGTAGGCGATCATGACAAAGACAAAGTCCGACAAGCCCGCGAGCACCAACTGGCGGGTCTTCTTGGTCGGCGCGTGGATCGTGCCGCGCAGGAACTCAAAGGCCGCGACAACCATGGCGCTGTGGCCGATGAGCGCGCCTTCGCCGTCGCTGTCGTAGCCGTCGTCCTCTTCGGCGACGTTCTGCACGACGTTGCGCTCGAAGGAGTCGACGCCACCGACGAGCAGCGCGTAGACCTGCGGCATGATCTGCGGCAGTAGGTCCGTCATGTCCTTGGGCCACTCCTTCACGAAACTGTTGAGCGTCGCGAGGATCTGGATCTTGATCGAGTAGTCCTTCACGACCTGCACGGGCGCGGCAAGCTGCGTGAGGAAGAGGCCGATCCACTCGGTCACGTTGCCGTGCAGCAGCTGGCGCGCCGAGTCGTTGCCCACCTGCGCCTCCATCCCGACCATGAGCAGGTTGCTCTGCACAATGCGCACGATGCGCGAGCGGATGCCGACCGGGAAGTCGTCGGCCGCCACGTACACGCGCTGCAGGTGCGGGAAAACGAGCGCCACGAGGTCGCAGCAGCTGTCGCTCGAGAAGTGCCCACCGGCGAGCGACAGGAAGCGGATCGCGAACTCGATGCGCAGCTTGTCCTGACCGGCGATGAGCTGCAGGATCACGGGCAGGATCTCGGTCCACTGGTCGGGCCAGTCGCGCTCGAAGATCGCCGTGATCATGAGGCAGAGCGCGGTCTGCAGCTTGCTGCCGGCGAAGAGCTCGAGGCGCTGCTGGATCGCCACCACGATCGCGTGCTTCACCTGGCGCTTCTCCTCGTCGTGCACGACGTAGCCGTCGCTCGGCGGCGAGGTCACAGCCACGGACAGCGCGTCACCGTCGTCATCTTCACCCATGGAGCCGGCGACCCAGTACGAGTTGACGAGCTTCTTGAGCAGCAGACACGCGAGCTGCTTCTGCGCGTCCGAGGGCTCCTGCGCCGACGGCGCGAAGAGGAACTCGCAGAGCTGCAGCGCGAAGCCCGGCGCGCGCAGCAGGGCGGTGAGTTGTGCCTCGCAGTCGGCGCGCAGGGCAGTGGTGGCCGACAGGCTGCCCTCGAGGAGCTGCACCAGTTGGCTCATGGCTGGTCGATTGGATGGATTGGGTGGTGACGTGCGTGGTCGCCGCTCGCGATTCCAAAGTGATGCCGCGCTCATTTCCCGCTCCAGTACAGTACTATTTCGATTATAGCCGCCGTGACTCATTTTGATGCGTACATATCCAAGTTTATCCGCTTGCTGAACCACGCGGGTGCCACTTTTTCGGGTACACCCGCTCATGTGGGTACACGATCAAGCAACAAATAGCAGCCACCAAGACAAGCAACACTCACGACAGCACTCGACTGATGTTGCTCGCCATTTTGATGGAATGCTTATTTGGATTTATAGCAAGTTTTACAGGTAGCATGCGGCGGATATGATAGATAGATAGATACAAAGTTGGCAGTGTCGATGCGAACGCCTTGGACGAGAGGCCACAAGCCGGGCGGCTTAGGCATCCGTAAGCTCGTTGATTGCAGCCTCCAGGCTGCCATTGTGCTTCCGCAGCATCTCGACGCAGTCCTCGACGTGCACGTGCGGCAAAATGTTGCGGATGAGCGCCACTTCGGCGTTCCACACGTCCGGCACCACGTCCCAGTCCGAGTCATCATCTTCGTCTTCGTCCGACGAACTGGACGCGACCGTCTCGGCATCCGATTCGTACGGCGTCTCCGCACCAGCCGCCGCCTCCTGGTCTTCTTCAGCCTCGGCCACTTCACGAGGCGCTTCGACCGCTTGCAGCACTACTTCAACAGCAGCAGCGGCTAGTGGAAGCGGAGGTGCAGCGACTTCTTCTCTCTTGTCCTCCGCTTCGTCGTCTTCGTCGTCGCTGTCCTTCTCGTCGTCCGCTTCCACTTCGTCGTCGCTCTCAGCTTCGGTGGGGTGCTGGGGACGTCTCGCCTCCATCTCAATGCCCTCGGCACTCGCGTGTTCTTCCTCAACCGATGGTGATGGCAACGTTGCATGTGCTTCCATCGCTGGTCCCGCACCGGCTTCATCAGCGCTCGATGCGCTTGAGCGTCGGCGCTCGATCTCGCCCACGATGCGTGCCTGAACGTCCTTGAGCCGCTGCGCAATCTCCTTCCGCGCCGACTCGAGGAACTCTCTCGTCTGCTTGGCAGAGTACACAACCGACGCGCGGCCGCGCTCCAGGTACGTGCTCTGCGAGATACTCTCGCGCGTGTCGCTCGCCATGCGCGCGATCGTGCTCGAGAGCTCGTCAACCGCTTGCAGCACTGCGGGCGGGATCTGGTCCTTCACGCTCACGCGCGGCAGCACGCGGAAGTGCATCGTCTTCCTCTCTCCGTTGAGTTCGAGGAACACGCGACGCGCCTCCGAGAATTCACTGGCGCTCGAGACCGTGACGAGATCGCCCTCATTGTCCGTGTACACGAGCGCCCAGGCCTTGGGCGTCGCCTGCGCAAACGTTTGCGGCACGAGCGCGCAGAGTGCGTCGAAGCTCATCAGGTCGCCCTGCTCGAGCGTCACGCGGTGGGTCTCATTGGCCAGGCTGAGCTTCACAGCCACGCGGACGGCGTTGCTGGCGGTCGTCGTTGCGGTCTCCATGCTCCCGCTTCGCTTCTCTTCTCTTCAGCTGCTGCTTCTCGGCTTCTCTCGATCGCTTGAGCTCGGCGGCGAATGCGGAAATGAAGGAGCTCCCGGAAAAAGAAAGAAACATGTCAACGGCTTCTCGAAAATCAACCAAACAAACGCAGACAGGACACGGATTATTGTTGAAGTCGCAACCGAACTTTATGGACAGCACCCGTATTGCGCACCATTTGTCGTAATGATGCAGTGAAGAGAGGTTGGGTTGCTGTATGAGAGGGCACAGCTGCTGGGCGATGGTAAAGTACGGATTGCCTCGCACGCCGTCATCGCGTCGGGCGGTTGGACACACTGTCTCGCAGCAGCTGGTTTCGTATTTGGGAGCGTGCAGCTTATCCCTGAGGTTTCTTTCCGAAAAGAGTGCGCGGCGATCCAGTACAATAGCAGTCGCCCAGCACGACCTGCTGTGCGTTGACGGCGCTGGCTGCATCTCAGCGACAACAAAAAAGCCGAGAATAAAAAAGACTTTCAACGTCGCATGAGAAGCGTGACCTGTGAAAACACTCGTAAGTGCGACACACCCGCGCACCTAACGACAGATTGCGCGCGAGCCATTTCGCAACGAGAGGAGCAAAATGCAGCAGCAGCTCCGCGTGCTGAGCGTGAACGACGCGCGCGAGTGGCTCCTGCCGCTGCGCGAGGGCCAGCAGCAGATTCAAATAGCGGCACTTAAGCGCCTGGTGCTCGAGCAGCAGCAGCTGGCGGCAGGAGTATCCAGGCAGGGCGTAGCGCAGAACGGAGCGCACGAGCGCAAGAGCAAGCGGCGACGGCGGCAGCAAGAGCAGGAAGACGAGGAAGAGAGCAAGTGCGAGCGCGACGACGACGACGAACAAGAGGAGGAGGAGGAGGATGGCGGTGGTGGCGACTCGTACGTGATGTTCCGCGGTCGTATCCTCGCAGACATGGACTTTTTCAACCTCAACGCGCTCGCGGCGTCCGACTTTTTCGTGTTTGCGCAAGAAACAGCCGAGCAGGAAGACGAGGAAACGGATCCAGAGCATGAGCCAGAGGAGTTTGAGGCTGAGGGTAGGAGCCCACCCCGTAAGCGGAAACGCAGTTCCACTGCTACTGCAACAGAGGACGATGAGAAGGTCCAGCAGCTTGTGGCTATGGGCTTTGCTGCTGCGCAAGTCCGAGATGTGCTCCAGCAGACTGACTATGACCTGGCGCACGCCGTCGCGATCCTGACGGGTGACGAGAGCGCCATTGATACGTCAAGTGCCAATGGTAATGGAATTCTTGATGCCAGTGTGAGAGAGCTGGTGCACAGACACCCAAAGCTCCAGGTGCTGCAGCCCGTGCTCAGTGAACTGCAGGCGCTGAGCGTGCAGCAGGTGGCGGCCTCCGACGTCTTCCAGGCGCTCATGCTGCTCAAGGAGAACGTCTCGAGCGGCTCGCTCGCACAGCTGAACGCCCACCCGAGTGCCGCCATCGAGTTCTTCAGACTGCTCCCACAGTCTCTCAGCCCAGTCCCAGGAGCTTCTTCTAAACGACAAATGTCAGAGCTGAATGGCGATACTGCAGCAGTCATCGACCTCGTGAACGAGCCATTCACTGATGACGAGTCCCACCAGAATGGCAACAGAACTGATGATGACTCAGGAGACCTCGGAGCCATTGAACGGGTATGCATCCATTGTGCATATCTACTGCTTCTGGCTTGTGCTATTGCTGCTTTGACTGACTCACACGCCGTCGAATTTCGTCTGTAGCTCGCGTCCATGGGCTTTGACCGCGACCTCGTCACTGCGGTCTACGAGTCCTGCGGTCACAATGAAGAAGCCGCACTCAATGCGCTCTGCGAGATGCTCCCATAGCTACAGCAATGTATCCACCCATCCATCCAGTTCAGTTGCACCGTATTTATCCCCATCAAAAACAAGATGACTGGCCCACAGAGCTTGCCTTGTTTGGATTACTATCTAGATGGGCACGCACTTGGTCTCCCAGATGCGGTTGCCGACGTACTGCATGCGCGCGGACGTGTAGCGCAGCGCGACACCCTGGAAGAGGAACGCCAGGTAGCAGTCGCTGCGCAGCATCTCATCGAAGCTCGCGCGGTCGAGCACGTACACGACGCTGCGGCGCGTGGCCACGAGCGTCGTCTTGCGCTTGTCGCCCGTGAGGAAACAGAGCTCGCCCACGACAGCGCCCACGGCCACGTCCTCCGTCGTGCCGGCCTCCTCCTCGATGATCGCGCGCAGCTGGCCGTCCATGAGAAGCAGGCTGCGGTCCGCCACGTCGCCCTGCCTCCAGACCACGTCGTCCTTGTCGATCTCCTCGATGTGGAAGTAGTCCAGCAACCGGTGGATCACGCTAAGCGACTCGTTAGGCATGAGCCGCTGCAGCTTGAGCAGGTGCACGCACTCGTCGTTATCCTTATTCCCTGATCCACAGCCCACTCCCTCCTCCTCATTGATGGGCGTCTTGAACTGGTTGGCTGCGGCGTGCGCATTCAGAATCTGGTTCTCGATCCACTCGAGCGCCGTGTCCAAGTCCGTGGCCACGTGGAACATGGCCTCGTCGCCAAAGATTGTGCGCAGGTGGCTCGCGAACTTGGCGTAGGCCGCTGGGATGGCGGCGAACACGACGCGACACGCGTGCTGGTCGCACACGCCCTTGATCTTGGTCAGGCGGTCGGCCGCGGACGAGTCGAGCCCCACGACCAGTGTGAAGTCGAGCACGAGCGTGCGGATCTGCTGGGCTTTAGGCTCGTGGTGCTGGTCAAAGAGGGTGTGCACGTACTCGCTGAGCGTGTTGACGTTGCCGAAGAACAAGTGGCCCTTGAGCTGCACGACGTGCACGGCGCGGCTCTCGCGCTCGAGCGTGTCGAGCTCCGCGGTCGTGCGCCACACGGAGCTGCGCAGCGTGGCCGCGCTCATACTGCCGCGGATTGGCGCATTCGTGGGCGTGCTCGCGCTCTGCAGCACGAAGGTCATGCACGCGAGCAGCGCGCCGACCGCGAGTCCCTGGTTCATGCCCCAGAACGTCATGCAGGCCGCAATGACCCAGACCGTGCCCAGCTCCATGGCGTCCAGCTCGTCGTACGTGTCGATGAGCGCCTCTTTGAGCAGGTCCAGGCCGATGTGGATCATGAGGCAGCCGGCCATGCACCGCGGCACGTAGGACACGGCGTTGGGGCCGATGAAGAAGAAGTAGAGCATGAGCAGACCGATGACCAATCCGCTCTTGCGACCGCCGCCGCCGCACTTGTAGTATAGCGCCGACGTGGAGTAGCACAAGTAGTTCTGCACGCTACCGCAGAGCCCGCCCAAAGTGTTGGAGATGCCGTGCGCCATGAGCTCCTCGTTGATGTCAGCTTCGAAGTCCGTTGTGAGGCTTAGCGACGGGATGTTGATGGGCACGTGCATGAGCGAGAAGACCGTGAGCCCCAGAATGGTCCCCGCCTGCTTGGGGATCACGTGCCAAGCCACTGCACCAAAGTCGAACTGCTCCCAGATCGTGTAGAACTCGACGTTCGGTGCGCGGTCGAAGAACCAGCCGTGCGCGCGCGCGGTCTCCGGTGCAATGCGCAGAATGGCCAGCGCCACGTAGAACAGCGGCGGGATGGACACGAAGAAGAGCGGCGGGAAGAGTGGAGACTTGAACCAGCGCGTGAGCACGGACAGCGAGAGCGCGAGCGCGGCCGAGCTCACCCAGAGCCACACGACTTGCTCGTCAAAGAGCGACGCGACGCCCTTGGTCGTCCACTCGAAGGCCTGGCCCGTCGCGTTCTCGATGCCGTTCTGCAGCACAAAGGCGCCGATGCCACCGATGGCGCCCACGATGATGTGCTTGGGGAACATGTAGATGATATTGCCGAGCTTGAAGTACCCGAGCACGAAGAAGAGGAGTCCCACGACGACCGACGAGAGCGCGTACGTGACCATGATCGTGGGCATCACGCTCGGATGCGACGCGCCAAGCTCGCCGATGATCGAGAGCGACAGCGTGTGCATGAACGGCACGTTCTCGACCATCATCATGCCCACGGCGCCATCGAAGGAGCTCTTGGCTACGAACACGAACTGACAGATCGCAGTGGTCAGTAGGAACATCTGGATGCCCAGCGCGCGCGGCACGGGCATCTCCTGCCACTCCACCGGGAAGAACGAGAGCCCGAACGGCACGCAGATCATGAGGTTGAGCAGCGTCGCGATGAGCACACAGGGCGCAGCCTGCACGGCCTCTTGTACGCGACGCTTCCAGAGCGGCGACGAGCTTGTAATCGCGCCGTAGCCGCTCAGTCGGCTCCACGACCGCTGTGAGCGTCCGCCAGGAGACGGCGCCGCATTCGCGTTGGTCGTGGGCAGCAGCTCGCTGGTCTCCGAGACGCTGCAGCTTCTTGGCGACGATGTCCACGGGAGCGCTGGTGGTGCAGTGGCCGCCGTTGCTGCTGTTGGGAGCTGCAGAGACGTGCCGCTGGTCTCGAGACGCAGAGGCGGCGTCGCAAACACCATGCGCGGACGCGGTTGCGCGGCGAACTGGCGCGGCGACGCCAGCATCGCGCTCGCGACGGGGGACGACGCCTGCTGCAGCAGATGGGAAGGAGTCCAGCGCGAGGGCGTCAGGGGCGTCTGCGCGTCGCCGTCGTCCGCCATATTACGGCTTGAGCTTCGATCTTGCTGCGTCGGCTACCTTGCTTGTTGCTGCTTGGAGAAATAGTGTTGAGAGCTCTTCGAGTGGTCGTCACGGTGCGGAACTTCAGCCAGCTGTTGTCTTGTCGTTCCGGATGTACCGGAGAGAGTGGTACAGTGTTACTGAAGGCGGTGTGACTCGGTCAGTTTCGGAGAAGTCCGCATCGGAATGAGTCAGTGCGATTATAAACGAAAGTGGACTGTACGCTTCGTACATCTGTCCCCATATTGTTGCTCCCGTCCGCGCGTGAGCATGTCGAAGCGAGCTATGAGCTTGATCGGAAAGAACGGCTCAATACCGCATGCCAACCCCTGTGAAACTTGCGATACATTCTAATAAGCATGTGGATTTACTTCTCCGCCAGGACCCACTAGCCGTATGTGACGCGTCCTCCAGCCTTTTGCACTGAGGTTGGTGGTGTCCCTCGTGGCATCGAGCGAGCCACTGCCCCGCTGCTCATGCTACTCATGCTCGCACTGGAATGCATGCTGCTGTTGGCTACGACACTGTTGGGCATCGGAGACAATGCTGAGCTGGCACCACTAGACCCTGCGCCACTGCTGTTGTTGCTGCTCTGCTTGGCTTGACCGAGTGCGACGTTCCGACACCGCGATGCAAAATTGAGCGAGCAAAGCGTCTCCCACGCATTCCACTGCACGGGACTCACGTTCACAAACATGAGCACCTTCGAGTTCCCACTGAGCGAGTCTTGCAGCAGGAACGTCAGCTTCGAGTTTCGGTACGGCACGTGCTTGCTGCTCGCTCCGAGCGCTGCAATTACGTCGCCTAGAGCAGAGAGAGACCGGTTAATGTTCTGCGCTTCTTTCAATCGCTGGCCGCTCGCTGCTGTCTTGCTCACTCGCTCGGAGCCGGCCAGGTCGATCAGATGCAACTTCGATACTCGTTTCCGGTTCTCTGTTCGTTGTACGGTTTCGATCTGGATGGAGAGCACCAAGTGCGATCGGCTCGAGTGCTCGTTAAAGTCGTGTGAGCCGACGCTACGATGCGAGTGCCCCAGCTTCATGAGGTCGATCACGTCGTTCTCGTTGAACACTTCCACTTCGATGAGGTTGTCAACGTAGACGCCAGTCTTGCCCATGCGCACGTCCAGACCTTTGGTGACGACTCCAGTTGGTTGGTTGCTCCCCGATGACGACCCGTTGCTGCTGTCCAGCAAATCCACAATTGTCTCGTTGTAAACTTCCAGGATGCTCAGCTTCATTGTGCACTCGAAGTTCCCCGCAGCGATTCGGTCATCTCGAATTGCAAACAGCTCTTGCAGAGCGCGGAAGTTCACGCCGCGATCGCTCTCCGTGCCTTCCATCGTGTGCGTCTTTCCTGACCCAGTCTGCCCGTAGGCGAAAATGCAGACACTAGCAAAAGGTACACAGGGCGATCTTATTAGTTGCTCGTCCTCACAGATAACATCACGGCTGCACTTACTTGAAGCCATCGAGAGCGCTGACGACCAGTGCGCGCGTTTGTTCGAACACCTGGGCCTGCGTGCTTGTCGGCTGAAAGATATGATCAAACTCGAAGGCGTGCTTCTGCCCGATGAAGCTGCTGCCTTTGCCGCCCTCGCCAATGCCATCTGATGCTCCGCCCACCACAAGATCGAGACTTTCGTGATCATTATCTCGGAAGAAAATGGCAAGCGCAGCCTGATCGCTTTTCATCTCGACCGGCTGAATTGGTCGAACACGACAGAACACGCGAATGTTGCCCTGGAGCTCCATGAGTCGATTGTGCAGCTTGCGTCTTGTCTGCAGCTCCTGGGCGTACAACTCGGCCATTCTGGACTTCTCTGCTTGTGTTTGTCGGATGATGTCCGCGCTCTGCAAGGTAACAAGTTGATGAGTCAGAATGCGTACCCAAACGGCCTGCGTAACATAAGTATGGTCTTACCGCTCGCTCTGCCTCTACGAAACCCGCACGCCTCGCATTTTCGATGAGTTTTTCTTGATCTCCCAGCTTGGACTCCAACGTTTCAGCCTGTCGCTTTGACGCAGTGAGCTCTTCGTCGCGCTCCTTGGAAACCAGCTGCAAACTCTTGAAGTCCCGCTCCAACGCTCGATGCTCTCGCTTCAATGCACGATGTTGATCTTCCGCTTCTCCGAGTTGTGATGCGCTCAGAAGCTTTTGCTCTTCAAGCTGTTTCTCGAGATGGTGTTTACCCTCCACAGCAACTTGAAGCTCCTTTTGCAGCTTCACCGTTTGTTGTCGCTCTGCCTCCAGTTGCTCGTCCTTCTGTGCCAATTGCTGCGAGAGCTTTATCTGAAGAGACTCTGCGGTTTTCGTCTGATCTTCTTTCAGCTCATCCAGGCGATCTTGCAATCTCTGAGAAGTGACTTTCTCGGAATGCAGCTCATTCTCCTTGTCACTGAGCTGCTTCGTCAGGGTTGCCACTGCAGCATTTGCATCTGCTGCAGTTTCGCTCGCTCGCGCATCGTTCTCTATCCCCATGGCTTGAAGAACAGTCAGCTCTTCTCGAAGTGCTGCAATCGTAGACTGGGACTCCTCGAAGCTCTTGCTCAACCGCGACTGTGCTTCCACCACGTCGGCATATTTCCGCTCTATTTCTTCGCGCAAAGCTTGCTCTTTCCCGATCTGCTCTGTCAACGTCCCAGCTTCGTCGCCACCGTCTTTCGCTTTTGAGGTTGCTTCCTGATGCTCTTCCAAGCGATTTCGAGCCGCTAGCAGCTCTCGCTTCATGGTCTGGTTGATCTGTGTGAGGTCCTCGCATTTCTTCACGTACCCGTCGAGTTGAGTCTTGTAGTCACCAAACTTGTCCTCAGTCTTGCTTTTGTCTCTCACCAGAGCTTGGTATTTCTCGTCTTGCTGCTCCAGCTTCTTAGACAGCTCCTGGATCTGAACTCGAAGGTTACAGACGAGTTGTTCGTCCTTCGCCTTGAGCTCTTCGATCAACTGGAGCTGCGCCAGGTACTGCTGGGTCAGTTTTTCTGTTTGCTGGGCTTCCGCGAGATTACTTCGAGGCGACGACGACGAGCGGCTTCTCGCGCTGGTGCCATTTTGCTGTGGAGCAGCAACTGGGGCACTCTCAGTATCGTACTCCACTCGATCTTCGTAACCCTGTATGCAACCACGAACAAACGCATCGAAAAGTGGGGTGAGACTCTCAATAGGCTGAGTGGGAACGTAAAGTGCAGTCTCACATTCGCAGTCTTGTACGGATACTCGCTGTAGTAGTCTCCATTCTGGTCGGCTTGCGCCTGCTCCTGGCCAGCGTCGCTCCAATCCTGTTGAGATGGGTAGTTGGAGTACATGGACAGGTTCTCGTTGTCCTGGTAACGAGTGCTCGTGAGAGGGCGATCTGATATTGCTGCGTCCCCAGACTCGCCAGACTGCACATCGTCCTGCCACGCCATCGTCTGGTAGTTGCTGCTTGCCGCGTAATACGATGCAGTGTGCTCGTCGCCTCGCTGTATTGCGCTACTGTCGCTCTCCACATGCGATGCACTGTAGTGGTCGTAGCGACGACTCGTTGACTGCTGGTACATGTTCTTCTGCTTGAGCTCTCGGAAGATCTGGCGGAACTGGTCGTCGCACGGATGATCCCACCTGCTCTCCCCCGTCGTCTCGTTATAGTAATAAGGCGCGCCGGTCTCAGTGGCTGTGACGTGGTACCAACCTTCGGGCAGTGGGGCCACGAGCGACTCGCGCGCGATCCAGAGGAAGTCCGCTTCCATGACCGGATCGATGCCCAGCCGCTTCGCATGTTCCTCCACTCCCGCCTGAAAGAGCTCGGGGTCTGACGCCTCCATCAGCACCGACTCGTCCTGTGCAGCATCAGCGTTACTCATCCCCTGCGAAGGCAACTCGTCGTATTGCGGGTATCCGACGACTGCTTGATAGTGCTGCGGGTGTTGCTGCTCCTGTCCGTAATGGCTGAACCCATTCGCAACCGTCAAGTGGTCGTCGACGTACCCTCGCTCTCGACTCGAACGCACGCTGCGCGAACTGCGCGTGCTCCTCGCTGACGACGGTCGCGCAGAGTCGATGTGCGGCAGCTCCGAGTCGGACAGGGGCTCTTCATACTCGTACGCGTACTCACGAGAAGACACGACAGGAGGCGTCCCTTCGAACGCGAGATCCAGCAGCTGCAGCTGTCTGGGGGAGCCATTCTGCTGCTGTCTGCTGCTGGTGGGCGCCACGTGCGGCAGTCGCTGCTCGCGCGGACTGAGCGGCGTCTGCTGGCGCATCATCATCGCCCAAGTGGCGCATGCAGCCAGAATGCGGAATCGCCCAAATGCCAATGCCGCGCTCTTTCGCGCACTTCCAGGCTGAAGCGGTACATTTGCGGTACACGTGGCTGGCTACATTTGCAATTTCTGACAAGAAGAGAGGTGCGGAAGGTGGACAGTGAGCAGCAGAAACTGGTGTACAAAATGATTCAATGCTGTCACGCACATTACTGGGTCAAAATCCACGTTTACACCCATGCAAGCTCAATGGCTCCCGCCTCGCGCCATGGCCTGCTCGAGCAGCACGTTCTCGATCATCTGGCGGCTGGCCGAGATGTTGGCCGCCGTGGAACTCAGCACGAAGTCCGTGATGGCGCCGACCTTGGGGTGGTCGCCGCTCATGAGGTCGTTCGTGAACATGAACGTCGTGATGCCGCATTGCTGCAGAAGCGTGAAGTTGTCGCCCGCGAGCGACCGCTTGATCACGATGTAGCCCTTCTCGTAGAAGCGCACGCCCGAGACGGGCTCGTCCGAGAACATCATCGGGTCCACGAACGCGCGCCAGACGATCACCACGCGCTCGTCCTCCACGTAGCGCCGCAGGATCTGCTTCACGCGGAAGTTGCCGCTCGTGCTGTTCGCGTGCAGCTCGACATTGAAATTCTCCACGACCGTGTCCTCCGTACTGTCGATGCTCTGTCGTTTGTCAGCATACAAGCAAGTACTCTCAGAAAAGCCGCCGTCTTAGAACAGAACGAATGCAGTACAAACAATGCAGTACCTTGTTGGACTTGTTGTAGTAGAACCGGTACGGCATGCGCTCCTTCTTGTAGACAAAGTGCTGCCACACGGCCGCGCCGGTCGTGTGCATGTCGAACGGGATCACCTTGTTCGCGAAGAACTCGAGGAACATGCCGCCCTCGCCGTCCGAGCGCACCTGCGCGTCACTCGCCGAGCTCTCGCTCTGTGCCATCCGATTGGACTCAAAGATGCTGTCGACCTCGGCATACGACTGCTCGACGCCACCCAGGAGCTCCGCGAAGAGCATTTCGTCCGTCGCATCGCCGGGAGTCGGAGGGTACGGCTGGTGCAGGCGCCTGTGGTCCACGCACTTTTCGATTTCCTGTTTATCAAGAGCACCACGTCAGGACCAGCGCTAGCATTATGGACTATACGTAAAGACCAAGGCATACAGAAAGTGACCGGGCTCACCTTGGTGGAGAGCTTCTTGTGCAGCACCCCCTCGAGGCTCTTGGCGATCTTGATCTGGTGCTCCAGCACGAGTTTCAGGCGGATGTTGTCCTTCTCGGCCTTACTGCGCTCTTCGCTCTGGCGACTTGCGATCTCCTGCCACACGCTCACTGCCACTGATGAGTTCTGCGATGAGGCGTCACTGGTGGTGGTCAGCGCTGAGCTGCTATCACGATGCGGTGGTGGCTTCAAGTCGCTCTGTGACTCGCCCACAGCAGTCGAGCTCTGTCTGGCCTTGAGCGTCTCGAGCTGCGCCTCGAGCTCCGAGACCTTCTTGCTCAGGTACACGAGCTCCTCCCGGCGCCCGTCGCGCGCGCGGTTGGGCTTGTACTTGAACATCTTCTTGCGGCTCCTGCGCGCGAGGTTCCGCCGGTTGGGCAACGACGCCACCTGCATCTGCGGGTACTGCGTGTGGTCCGTCGGCGCTGCACTCGCGCTGTCGCTCTGCGCATCGTCGGATGCCACGAGCTCGGGGATCATGAGCAGCTCGTCGTCATTGGCCATTAGTTCATCGCCGTCTTCTTCCACGTCAACGTCGTTCTCGTCATCGTCGTCGCCCCAGAGCGCCTGCTCTAGCAGCAGCGCCGGCGGGGCGTCCTCTGCGTGCGCCTGGAACTCCTGCGCGGCCGCAAATGCCGCGAGGAACGCGCCGCCGCCGTCGGGAGAGGTGAACGCCATGGTCGCCTGTGGTGGTCGTCACACATGAACTGGGCTCTGTCTCGATGGTTTCTTCCGAGTGCGGCTTGAAAGGCTTGAAAAACTCTTTACAGCCGTTATGTTGGCCATTTAGCCTCTTAGGCATTTGTACGGGTAGGAGTCCATTTATAAGGGTCGGAGTCCATTTATAAGGGTCGAAGCCCATTTATAAAGGGTTGAACCCATCCTTTTGTTGGGTGCTATGTCGCACGAATGTTGGACGAAGGTGACGCGAGTCTGACAGCCAGCCAAGCAACAAGCTTCGAAATCGCTCGAAAAGCCATTGGGCCGAGCGGCAGAGCACTGGACGAGCAGCAAGCAAGCGAGCAAGCAAGCGAGCAAGCAAGCGCGTGACGATGGTGTTTTTCGTGTGCGAGGGCTGCAATGAGACGCTCAAGAAGAACAAGGTGGACCAGCACGCGGCGCGCTGCCGCAGCTGCTGGGCCGTGAGCTGCGTGGACTGCAGCGTCGTGTTCAAGGGCAACGACTACGCGGCGCACACGAGCTGCATCTCGGAGGCGCAGAAGTACGAGGGCAGCCTGTACAAGGAGAAGGTCAAGGGCCCGAACGCCAAGAAGGAGTCCCCGCAGGAGCGCTGGATGCGCATCGTGCAGAGCGCGAGCGCCGGCGGCGACTCGAAACTTCAGAACGTGCTCGACCGCATCGCCGGCTACGACAACGTGCCGCGCAAGCGCGCCAAGTTCCTCAACTTTATGAAGAACAGCATCGCGCTCAACGACCAGGCCATGGTCGAGCGTGTATGGACGCTGTACGAGGCGAACGACAAGGCGGCGGTGGCCGAGGCGAGCGCCAGCAGCGAAGACGTCAATGGAGCGGCGGCGACAAACGGGGCTGCGGGCGACGACGAGAGCAGCAAGAAGCGCACCGAGCGAGAAGAGCAGCCAGAAGACGATTCGACTGCTGATGTTGTGAAGGAGAGCAAGAAGAAGGCCAAGACAGGGGACAAGCCGATCAAGTGGGCGAAGCTGATCAAGTCGGCGCTCAAGAACGCGCCAGGCAAGCAGATGGACCTTCCGGCGCTCCGCGACCAGGTTGTGGCGCAGATTCTCAGCAACAAGCCGTCGAGCAAGAGCGAGAAGGAGCTCAAGAAGGAGTTCAAGGCCGTGGTGAAGGAGAGCGAGAGCGTCGCGGTCGTTGAGGTCGTGCGGCTGAGCGAACAATAGAAGGATTACATAGAGAGAGATGATACACCCAATAGGAGCTGCGCGAAGTTGACTGCGGGTTGAGTCATGTTGTCGCGCGCTCCACAAGGCAATCCACTGAATGCTGTGGGCCGTGCTGCATTTCGTGTCTTGTGTGCCCATGGACGTCAAACAACAACGGAGTCGAGCCGACTTTTTGACTTCCAGCGAAGGGAGTGTCCCTCGGCCACGGTCACTATCGAGAGGATCATCGCATAAGTGCTTTGATTGGATATAAGGATGCCACTCTCTGCGTTTGAGTGGATGGAAACTCCGTCGAAACAAGCTTTTTGTCGAGCCACAGCCGTGTTTCAGCCAGGGGTGCGGTAGAGTGACAGAAAGGGGTGTGGCTGAAGGCGTTTTCCTTCAAAAGCTTCTCGTACAGCCGAGTTAACATAGCAGAGACGTCCGGCTTCCTATTCTGTGCGGGTGTTTCACTCTATAAGAGACATGCCTCCAAAGCGCGTCGAAACCATACAAAAAACAAGTCGAAACGCACACGTGAAGGAGACTCCTAATCGGGATAGATTGGTCAAACACGATTCTAAATACGAGTTTAGACCTCATTAGAGCACTCGATATTCATTCGAGTAAGTGCGAACACCGCACAAGGACGAACATGGCATAAGTACGAAACGACGAAATGGCGTCGTTGCGTCGTGCCTCTGAAAGTGCGTATTGCGGACCCAGTCTTCCAGCAAAGAAGCACACGAGAAGCGAGAGAGAGAAGGCGAGTGAAGCAGCGCCCATGAACGCGGACGGCGGCCGCGCATACCGCGGGGGCGGCGGCGCCTCTGCAGTACCATCGTCCTCCTCAGGCGCCTCGGCGGCTGCGTACGCGCACGCGGGTCTCTCCGTGCCTCCCCCGGCACCGGCGTACGCGCACGCGGGTCTCTCCGTGCCTCCCCCGGCACCAGCGTCCGCGCCGCACTTTGTGAACGGTAACTACCAGTTTCAGCACCAGCAGCAGCAGCAACCGTACCAACAGCGCGGCGCTGGTCGAGAGCCACCCCACTCGCAGCGAGGGAGCGGACGCTACGGTAGCGAAGACTTTAACCAGCTTGGTGGCGGCGGCGCGTCCTACCGCGCGCAGTTGTCCCCATCGCAGCAGCTTCAACAGCAGCAGTACCAGCAACATCAACAGCGCCAGCAGCCGCGGTCCACGAGGTCCGCGCAACAAATGCCGTCGTCCCCGCTCTCGGCAGCCGCAGCGGCGGCGGCTGCTGCTGCAGCTGCGGCCGCCGCGAATGCGGGCATTGGTGTGTACGTGAACACGGGTGGGCCGAGCCGCGGCAGTGCCAAGTTCAACCCGCTCGCGGCACCTTCGCTTGGCAGTCCGTACCATACGAACAACAACCGCGGAAGCTACTCGAGCGTCACGAGCAACGGCGTCGAAGAAGGTGACTACGTGTGGGTGAACGAACCGGGGGCTGTGAGCATCCCTGCGCTCGTGGTGCGCAGCGGGTTCCTCTTGGACGAGGCCACGGAGCGCGAGGAGTTTGTGACGGTCGTGCACACCGAAGAGGGCGAAGAGCGCGAGATCCGTGGCCAGCCGTTGATCAAACTCCCCGCGATCCACCACCCGAAGCAGCTGCTGCCGCTCACGGTCCACGACCTCAGCAGCCTGCCGCTCATGGCTACAAACGTAAGTGACGTGCTGGCATAGAGATGAGCGAGTGTACTCGTATGTGGACCTAACCGAGCTTTGTATTGCTACTGTGCGTTTGTATCTACAGGGTGATGTGGGGCGCAACGAGTACTTCTCGAAGGAGCAGCTGGAGAACACCGTGCTGTACACTTTACGCGCTCGCTACCGCATGGAGCAGATCTACACGTGGGTCGACCGCGTGCTCGTGAGCGTGAACCCGGTCGTGGCACTGCCCATCTACACGCCCGACCACATGCAAGAGTACAACAAGAGCCGGGAGCAGGCGCCGTTTCTCGATAATGGCGCCGTGAACGAGGCGCCGCCGCACATCTTTGCGGTAGCGCAGAACGCGATCCGCTGCATGCAGGACGCGGCCGAGGACCAGGCCGTGATCCTGCTGGGCGGCATGGGCTCGGGCAAATCCGAGGCTGCCAAGCTCATCGTGCAGTACCTGTGTGAGATCGGCGAGAACACGATGCGGCCCGAGACGGAGAGCGACACGGGCGTGCTGCATCCGATTGGCCAGCAGATCCTGCACGCGCTCTACATCCTCGAGGCATTTGGCAACGCGTCGACGCAGCAGAACCGCAACTCTTCGCGCTTTGCCAAGATGATTTCTGTCGAGTTCAACAAGCACGGTCACGTTATCGGCGGTGGGTTCACGAGCCACTACTTTGAGAAGTCGCGCGTCATCGGCTGTCGTGATCACGAGCGCAACTTCCATGTGTTCTACCAGATCCTGGCCGGGCTGCAGCAGGACACAGCGCTTCGTGACGCGGTCGACCTGAACAGGACGGTCGCAGACTTTGAGCTGCTCAAGAGCGCGGACCCGGAGATGTCGGACCCAGCGATAGACGCGCGCGACTACCGCGACCTCATGGCAAGCTTCTCGGCGCTGCGCATCCGCAAGAGCCAGCGGATAGAGATCATTAAGATCATTGCGGCGCTGCTGCATTTGGGTAACGTCGATTTCGTGCAGGAGACCGACAGCAAGGCGGCTCAGACGGGCGAGCCACCGTCGTGTGCGCTCAAGGACCCGGCGCAGATCGTGCTCGCGGCCAAGCTGCTCGAGATTGAGCCCGTGGTGCTTGACAACTACTTCCGCACGCGCCAGTTCTTCTCAAAGGACGGGAACAAGACCGTCTCGTCGCTGAAAGTGGTGACTGTGAGCCAGGCAAGACGCGCACGCGATACTTTCATCCGCAGTCTGTACGAGGCGCTGTTTAATTTCCTCGTCGAGACGCTCAACGGCATCCTCGGTGGCATCTTCGACCGCTACGAGAAGTCCAACATCGTGATCAACTCACAGGGCGTGCACGTGCTCGACATTGTCGGCTTTGAGAACTTGGACTCGTCGCAGAACAACGGCTTCGACCAGCTCTGTTTCAACTACTGGAGCGAGAAGGTCCAGAACTTTTACGTGCACAACACGCTCGCGGTGAACTTCAATGACCTGGACGACGAGCCGCAGCACGTGGAGAACCGCTTGACCGCGCACTCGAACATGGAGCTCGCGAACGACCAGGAGGACTGCCTGATGCTCTTTGAGAAGGACCCGTTCGGCATCTTCTCACTGCTCAATGAGCACAGTAAGATGCGTTCCCCCACTGACGAAGACCTCGTGACGAAGATCCTAGCTGCCAACGATGGTGTACGAGCGCTCTCGCGACCAAACATGGGCAGCGCCATGACAAATGAGTACCTGACACCATCGAAGGACTGGCGACTGCTGTTTGTTGTGCACCACTACTGCGGCAAGGTCACGTACAGTGGCAAGGGTCTCGCGGCGAAGAACACACTGAGCATCTCTGCCACGTGTGCAGCGATCATGCATTCCTCAAACAATGCGGTGCTACACGCCGTGGGCGCGGCGCAGATGGCGGCGGCGTCCAACGAGAAGACCGCACGTGGTGGTGCTGCATCATCGAGACTGCGCCGATCGGTGAGCTCCAAGGAGATGAAGCAGGGCGGTGGACAGAGCGACAGTGCGTCCACGGACGTGCTCAAACAGGCGGACGACCTTCTCCATGCACTGAATCACACGGGGAAGAACTTCCTGGTGTGCGTCAAGCCAAACGAGGAGCTCGAAGAAGGGCTCTTCGACTCGGACTACGTGATGAAGCAGATCCGCCAGAACAACCTCGTGGACCTCATCACGGCGAGCAGATCAATCTACACGGTCCACCTGACGTACAATCACTTCTTCCGGCGCTACAAGAACATCTGCGGCCACCGCGGCACACTCGAGTCGCTGTTGCGCTCGCTCTCGGCGATCGGCGTCCTCGAAGAAGAGAAGTACGTCGTGGGCAAGCTCAAGGTGTATTTGACGAGCCATCAGTCGAAGAAGCTCGAGAAGGCTCGCTTTCTGTACCTGAACGCCTGCGCCACGATGATCCAACGCAACATGCTGCGCGGCGTGTTCCGCAAGAAATCCTCTCGCATCCTGTACGTGATGCTCGGGTTGCGCCAGGCGATGCAGCAGCGCGATCCGGACGACATTATCCAGCACTTAGCAGACTGCACGAACATCTTGGGCAAGACGAGCGCGGAGGAGATCCGCCTATTTAACGAGGCCAAACGCATGATCTCGAGTCTGGACGAGGAGACGTACGTGAAGTCTGTGATCGCGGACGCCACGCGGATCGGCCACCCGACGCTCATCGGCTACGCTGTGCGCATCGCTGAGAAGTACTGTCCATCGGTCAAGATCGACCAGCTGAAGCGTCAGCAGAAGGCGCTCTCGAATGCCTCGCAGCGCAAGACCGAGGAGAACCTCGAAGCGATCCACCAGAAGCTGCGTCAGTCGATTGTGAAAAACGACCCGGAGTCGCTCATGGCGGCGCTGGCTACGCTGGAAGAGCCGTCGGTCGAGTCGCTCGAGCGCAAGCTGGCGACCATGATGATCATCCGTGCGCTCGAGGAGAAAAGCGTCGAGGACCAGTTGGCACAATCAATGGCGAGCCTCAGCAAGGACGATGACGCTGAGAAGGTGTACGCAGCACTCCGTGCTTTGATGACCAAAGCGATGGAGTTTGGTCTTGAGACAAAGTTTCCCCACTTGGCCATCGAATTTGGAGGACGAGCGTCGTCAAAGACGACCTCTGCTGCTCCAGTCGTTGTCGTCGAGGTACCTAAGCCAGTTGCGGTTGTTGTTGCTCCAAGTGTCACGACAACCTCGTCGGTGGACCCTACGTCCTTGTTTGCAGCACTCGAGAAGGCGCTAGACGAAGAGAACTTTGTCGCTGCTGAGAAAGTCTTGAGCCGGCTGAAGGCCCTGGGCGTGCCTCCGAACGACATGACGCTGGACGCGGAGCAAAAGATCAGCAACCAGCTGAGTTCGATCAGTTCGCACTCGGAGCGCAAACAGACGATCAAGTTCTTGGGCATCGCCAAGCTGTCGCAAGACCTCGAGTTGCTGAACGAAGCCATCGAAGCTGCAATCAACAACGGACTGGCAAAGTGGGACTTCAACTTGAAGAACGCCGAGCGAGAGCGTGAGAAACTGTTGGCTGGAGCGAATGGAGATACCGATAGTCCCGTGAAACCGAGTCTGCCTGCAAAGTCGTTTCTGCCAATCCCCATCCCCGCCCCAGCGGTCAGCAAGCCTGTGATCCCGAAGCCTGTCCTCCCAACACGGTGTGAGTACCTGTTCCAGATCTGGGCTGCCTCGGAAGCGAAACCCTTGCAAAATCTGCGCCACGTGGTACCCTCAGAGCTCAAGACTGCGGTTGAAGCCAAACTCGCTCGACTGGAGAAGGTGCTCAAGGCCGAAGATCACATCCAGCGTGCGCTGGCGTCCCAAGACGCGAAGATCACAGAGGAGGCGTTCCGCGCGTCGATCATGATGGGCTTTTGCTCGGCGCTCTTCGACAAACTTTTCGAGCACTACAGCGCCATCACGAAGAGCGATTCCTCCGCTGTAGTCGAGACTGATGAGCTGCGTGCGACGATCAAGTTTCTCGCCAAGCGCATCGAAGCAAAGGCAGAGATCCGAGAAGACGCGCTGGGTCTGCTGTCGAGTGTCATCGATGAGTTTTCGAGAACACGGGATATCCACGACTCGGACAACGAGAGCGTGCTGGTGACAGCAGGAAAACTGCGACGCAACCTCGAAGCTCTGATTGCTGCTGCCGTGCGGCTAGAATCCATGCTGCTGACCCCATCCGACTCGGTCGCTGTCAGCGCACTGGAGCTGAGTCTGCAGGCCGCACGAACAGCAGGTGTGAACGAGCGGTTGCTAGTGAAGGCGGAAGAGAAGGTCGTCGCAGCGAAGCGAGCGGCTATGAACAACGCTGCCAAAGCGAGGAATCTTCATCCTCTCCCCGTGCAGGGTGGAGCGATTGATGACGATGCGGACCTGAGTGACGCTGCGTTCGATGCTCGGCTGCTGGAGATCCAGCGGAATCGAGCAGATACGACTGGTTGGCCCGGCGTGGATGACGACGGATCTGATCTGAATGAGCAGAATTTGCGTCAAGCGCAGGAGTCGGACGCCATGGCGTTCAACCAGTTTGAGAACCTGAGAGGGTACAATGCCCAGTCGGAGAAAGCTTTGGCGAAGAAGCTGAGCTGGGAGGGACGTGCGCTGAACCAGAGTCTGTCGGTGTTGGAGGATGCTGCAACCAACCAGCTCGCGCTCTCAGTCAACCGGTGCATTCTCGGGTACATGCGAGACCGCATCGTGTTTTACCGCGAGATGCTGGCGCAGTTTGTGCTGCAGAGCGGACTGTCCAAGCCCGCGGTCGTGGACGAGATCTACTTGCAGCTGATGAAGCAGCTGACGCGGAACCCAAAACGTGACAGCAGCACGCGTGGCTGGTCGCTCTTCTCGATGTGCGCGACGTCGTTCCCGCCATCGCAGGCGCTGCAGCAGTACGTGCTCTTATTCCTCAAGGCGCAGCACGCCGAGTCCAACAGTTTTTGGCGGCTTGTGCGGAATTTCGCGTCCTACTCGCTCATGAAGCTGGAGAACCTGCTCTCGAACGGCGCGACAGGGTTCATCCCAAGCATTGAGGAGATCCGAGGCTTTGAGGCGCGCCCGCCGTTCCTGGCAAAGATCGAATTGCTCGACGGCACAGTGCTGAACGACGCGTTCCCAGTCACCCCCGAGCTCACGGTGGAGCACCTGATCGAGATCTGCACGCAGTTTCTCGGCCTCGAAGAGCACGTCGCGACTTTTCTGGGATTGTCGACCATTTCCGAGAAGTTCTCGAGTAGCAGCAGTACCAGTGCGTCGTCGAGTCGACGGAACTCAGCAGCAAATCCTGTGTTGCCCAGTGGCGGTGGCACTTCGTTTGTCCCAGTCAGTGGCGTAACAGAAGGCGCGTCGAATGATGATGGTGAACTCGGTGGTGACGCAGCAGGTAGCGGTGGTGACTCCGGCAACTCTGGCTCAGCAGCTTCGTCGTCGACCTCACCAACCACTCCACAGAGTTACTTCCACAAGCTGCTCGCGGCGCCGGCGTTCCTGAACACCAAGGCTTTCCTGGGCGACATTTTCGAGAAGGAGCTGATTCGCGGTCGCGAGGTGCGCTTCGTCCTTAAGATCCGCCTGAGCCCGACGTACATGCTTCAGTACAGCGACGAGATGTACGACCGCCTCGTGTACATCCAAGTGCTGGAGGAGATCGCCAAGGGCAACCTGCCGCTGCTCGAAGAAGAGTCGGTGGTGCGTCTCGCGTCGCTCGCGATCGCCGTCGACTGCGGTGAAGAGGCACCTCAGCTGGTCGACGAGCTGCTGGACATGAACCTGCTCGACTACATCCCCATCGACTGGCACAGCGTGCGCAGCGAGGAGGAGTGGGCGGAGCTCATTCTCGAGTTTGTGACCGAGAACCTGGTCGAGGAAGGCGCGGTCTTCCCGCCGAACGAGCTGCAGCGCGCGTATATTGAGGAAGTGACGCGCCATCGACTGTACGGTGCGGCGTTCTTCCCGTGCAAGCTCCTGAATCGGAGCAGTGGCAGTAGTACGAGTAGCTCTCGCAACGGCAGCAGACGGGATATCGGTGGTGGCTCGAGCGGTGGCGTTGGGAGTGCGTGTCTGGGGATCGAGATCCCGAGCTACTTTGTGCTGGCCGTGAATACGTACGGCGTGCACTTCCTGGGCCGCGACGGCGCGAACCTGGCGTTCTGCGAGTACGCGGATGTGGCCTACAGCGGCGGGTCATACCACCAGTACAAGTTGTGCCTGAAGAAAGCGTCGTCGGACTCCACAACGACGGGCATCGGCGGCGGCGGCGCCACGGAGGACGTGCTGTTGACGACGAAACACTCGGACGAGCTCACTGCGCTCATCGCCGATTACAAGGAGATCGCGGCGCTCATGAACGAGGCATAGCCGCACAAAGTAGGTAGGTAAAGTACATTCACAGACATATTGGGAGTTTAGAAGAAGCAGCAGAGTAGAGCAGGAGTCTCTCGTAGCGAAGAAAGCCTTTTGAGAACGACCACCAGACACAAATTCAAGCCACCTCTTCTATTTTGCACCAAGCACTGTTGACTCAACAGCACACGGTCGTGGTGAACTCCTGGAGTTCATCTTGTAGCCATCCACTCAAAATAGTGATTGATTGCAGCATTGCACCACCAAAGACCATGAACTCCATCCATGTATTTACGCTGTCGTTACGTCTGCTTGTCCTTTCGCTGCTGCTGCCGTCGTGCCTCCATCCACTTGAGCACGAAGACGCACCCGTTGCACAGCAGCAGCAGTGCGCCGATGGCTTCCAGCGGCAGGAACCGAACGACTACCAGCGTCAGATTCACCCCTGCGACCAGCGAAAGCTTCCACTTGAGCTCCCATGAGCTCACGAGATCCATATAGGACGCCACATGCTGCTCGAATAAGACCCCTGCACCGTCAATGCCGCTGCTGTTCACGCCCCGATGGCCGTGTTCGGCGTCGGACACCGACTGGTCCGAGTCTCCGTCCACTTTCACGCGCTCTCCGTCTTCGTCGTCTTCCGACTCCTCCGATTCATCCAAGCCACCAGTTTGCCCTTGCAGCAAAGGGTTGCCCGCTTGCTGCGAGGTTTGTGATGAGCCTGGAGTCGCGTTCTTCCCGTCGACAGCGTCCTTGTTCCCTGATCGACGACGCTTTGACAGCTGAGCTGTCAGGATCGCAGTCGAGATCGCGTGCTCCCACTCGTTAAACTCTGTCAGAGATGATGCGCAGATCTTCCAGCACCGCTTTCTTGTTCGGGCGATGAACATGTAGGGCGTCGGCGCTGCTTCTTCGCCGCTCGTGACTGCTAGCGACGCGTTCTTGTGGTTCAGATTGAGCTTCGACATGGAAAGCCCCTTGCGCGCCGCGCTCTCGGAGTCGTAGTAGCGCAAGATGCACTTGCGCGTGTCCAGCACGAACCACTTGCGGTACCAGTTGCGTCCGCGGAACTTGATGTTGCGCTCGACGATGAGCGACCCGGACTTGTACTGCTGTTGCTGGTTCGACTTGCCCGTCACGAACGGCTTGGTGATCAGCGAGATGGACGAGTTCACGATCCGCCGAGGGTACAACGCGTGATTCCGGTTCTGCTCGATGTATCCAGACCGCCGAGCGTCATTCGCCATGTGAGCATTGGCGAAGTCAGCAGAGCCTTGAGCGCCGGCACCACCAGTGCCAGTACCACCTCCGACTGCAACAGGACTGGACGTAGGCTTGCTCTGCTCCACTTCGGCCCAGTAGATTAGCACTTTGCCTTTGCTCCACGTGTACGTGTTGTCCCAATTGAGCGTACACACGCCGGGAACCGCGCACTTGTAGAAGCCTTTAATGGGCTTGTGCTGCGAGTCTTCTCGCGAGTACACGCGGATCGTGTCGCCGTTGAACGTCGCACTGAAGCCAATGTTGTGCTTCTTGGTCGTGAACTGCCACGAGACGATGTCGCCCTTGCTGGGAAGATTTAGACTCACGGAGAACGATTGACCCGCACGCACTGTCACGATCGTGCCAGGGAGCCCCTCGAGCATCTTGGACGACGAGCTCGTCTCCTCGTCTCCGCTGTCTTCCGACAGGTGCGAGTCTTCGAGGAACTCGCGCAGGGTCTTCGAGTGACGGATCTCTGCAGGCTCGAGAAGCAGCTTTAGGTACTGGTTCAGGTCCTATTCTCCAACGTCATGAAGTGCACAGTGCAATGTAAGCAGCACGGTATAATAAGTACTGTGACAGAGCGAATACAGATCGCTTTTACACACCACGCACCTGCTTCTTCTGCTCGATGTACTCGTTGTCGTAGCGCTTCTTGCGCATTGACGGCAGGTCCTTTGGGAACTTTGACTTGGGGAACTTCTTCTGGATCTATGAAGACATAGCGCACAAAGAATACAAGAGCGTTAGACGAGCGGTAGAACCTATAGAGCACCCAATGACAAAAGCTTACCCGCGAGTGCAGTGCGCCCAGCTGCTTGTACGTGCGGTACACCTGGTGGTCGTCGCTCGCGCCTTCAAACTGGACGTGGATCGTGAAAAGCGCGTAGAACGCCGCGCGGTCGGGTATGTACCGCATCGGGTCGAGCGCTTTCTTCTTGGGCGACGAGCACTTCTCGATCGTGTGGTTTCCGATGTGGCAGCCCACGAGCAGCCGCTTGGCGTGGCGGACGACGGGCTCCCCCGTTGTTGTTGCTGTCGCTGTCGCTGCGGTCGAAGTTGTTAAAGATGCCGCTGTGGCGACACTGCCGTTGAGCGTATTCACACACGGGGTCGGACCCAGCCGGTCTGCACTCTCCTTCCTTACTGCAGGTTCTTGTATCTCGCTTGTCCCAGCAGTGCCGCTAGCCCTCCGGTCAGCCGTCGGGGCGACGGCGCCAGCGCCAGCGCTTGACTTAGCGCCCGAGAGCTCCATGCCTTCGTCGTTGCCTGTTCGCACTCCCGTTCGAACTCAGGAAATCGTCGAAGCACTGCGGCTTGTCAAGACGAGGGAGACGGGTGGGCTGGAGGGGCACACAGGGTGTCCCACACAGTACATGTGGAGCGATCCAGATCAGTCGAGCAGCAGAGCGAATCTTGCGTCGCGATGGACCCATGTCCACGCAAAGCCTGAAGCTGAAGCGCGTGGCTCGTCGACACCTCAAAGCTCCCTTCCTGCTAAAGTAGCCAGCTGCGCGTGGCTGCGCCTATTTTGGCTCAGGTCGTGCTGTCCGCCCACACAACCATTTCATCCCTTCTCGCCCGAACAGCCAGAAGGTGTCAATGCTCAACCTTGCTTTGCGCCACATTTACACCATTTTAGGAGCCAAAACTCTTCAAAACACACCTCTTTGTGTCGATTTGCCTGTTTGTGACGGCCCACAATGCAGCCTCGACCCACGCATGGGTCCGTCCTACCTCACCGCCTCGTCCCTCGCGCCAATCGAAATGCAGCCTCCTGTCCTACCCGTCATGTCTGTCTGTCACAAACACAAGAGCTCCTCGTACCGAAGCGAGCGGCGAATATGCGCGGCTTCCTTCAGCCTCAGTCGTGAATTTCCGCTCTCCCCCTCAAGCCACAAGCCACACATCAGCACAAGATGATCCAGATCGAGACCGTCGAGCAGTTCGAGCAGGCCGTCAAGCAGGACAAGCTCTCCGTCGTGTCGTTCTCCGCGCCGTGGTGCGGCGGCTGCAAGACCGTGGCGCCGACGGTCGCCAAGCTCGCCGAGGAGCTCAAGGACACGCCGTTCTTCAAGGTGAGCGCCGAGGAGCTCGAGGAGTTCTGCGACGAGATCGAGGTCGACGGTTTCCCGAGCTTCCGCATCTACAAGAACGGCCAAGTGCTCGCCGACTACACGGGCTCCAAGGCCGAGAAGGTCGAGGAGTTCATCCGCAAGCACGTCCAGTAAGCGCATGCGCGAGCATAAGCGCATTGCGCGCTGCCTGCCACACACCACATACCGACTAGAGACTCGCCGCTGCCGTCGCCCCCACCGCTCTCCGCCGTGTGATGACGAAGAGCGCAATAGAGCAAGCAAGCAGGGGTGAGGTCTGTGTCATAAACTTATCCCACAAATACATATCGTAAAGCCACGCACACCGCTTTTCTTGCCTGCGCCGTGTGCATTGCTGCTCATGTGCTTTCGAATCGTATGCGAGCATCCACACAACACACACGTGCTTCTGTCAGTGTCCTAGGAGGCGAGTTGATTCCCTGCGCTATTGCAATTTGCTTGGAGGAAGGCGATGCTGGGATGATGATTTATCCAGAAGAAAGGCGATCTCCAGCGCCATTCTCCAATTCGCCAGATAGAGCCCAAGTCAAGCGCGTCCAAGCAGCAACGAGAGCAAGAGCAAGAGACAGACGATGACAATCGAGCGCCGTCCCGTGTTCTACTTTGTGGGCGACTCGCTAACGCAGGACGGCGGGAACCCGGAGACGAGCGGCTGGATCACGCTGCTGCAGCACAAGCACATCCGGTCCGTGGACGCGATCAACCGCGGGCTCTCGGGCTACAACACCAGGTACGCATTATAACGCACTGCGTGCATTCTCTCTTTGCATGTGTTACAATGCCACGCGACCGTGGATGCTCATACGCTCGTGTACGCCCATGAATGTGTTTTCGCTCGCCTAGGTGGTTCATCGACCACGCACTGCCCGTGCTCGTGAACGAGCTCAAGTCGGGACAGTACACGCCGTCGCTCGTGACGCTCTGGCTCGGCGCGAATGACGCTGCGCTGCCGACGGGAGACGCGGCGATCCAGCACGTAACGCCCAACGACTACCGCGCGAACATGACGCTCATTCTGCGCACGCTGGCGCCGCTGCTGCCGTCGGACGCCAAGATCCTGCTGATCACGCCGCCGGCTGTCATCGACGCAGCTCGACGCGCGGTCTCCAATAACAGCGCTGACCTCGACCGCTGCAATGAAGCTGCAGGCGTATATGCGCGCGTGTGCGTGGAGGTGGGTAAGGCGGAGGGCGTCGCCGTGCTGGACCTGCACACTTTCTTCAACGCCACGTTCCCGCAGGAGGCCGAGCGCGCTGCGCTCTTCAGCGACGGGCTGCACTTCACGTCCAAGGGCAACGTGCTCGTCGCGCAGCAGGTCGCGAGCAAGATCAAGGAAATGTTTAACGCAGAGCAGCTCGCGCGCTTTGATGCTTCCCAGCTGCCCCTTTGGCGCGACTTCATCGTGTAGCAACATGACGTTGAAATGGGTGCCTCTTGTCATGTAGCACGAAGTATTCTAACGGATCTATAGGCCACCAATGTCGTTTTCTGACTAATGCCACAGGAGGGTATCGGTATTTGACCGAGTCTGTCAGCACGATTCTGAAATATATCTAAGAAGAGCTTGTATCGGCATTTCATAAATCGTACCGTCATTTACTGAGAAAAACGAAAAAGCTCGCAAGACTTGAACCAAAAAGCTC